>JACEFI010000027.1:0-294282 GCA_020102295.1 Metarhizium humberi
ATTTAAAATAATATTAAGTTATATTAAGCTAAAAATAATAAAAAACTAGAAAAGTAAATTATTTATATATATATTATAATATATTAAATATACTAGTATAATTAATATTATATTATAACTACTAGTTAAGGCTATTTTATAATAGCCTTAGCTAGAGATAATTAAATATAATAAAAAGCTTAATATAAGTAAATTATTTATTATAACCTTTAAAAGTTAAAGTTAATAAAGCTTAATAAATAATATAATTATTAATAAATTAAAAGCTTTTTATAATAAAAAAAATACTTATTTTAAAGCTAAAAATTTTAATTTTAAGAAAATTAAAAAAATTATAAAAATAATTAAAAATTTAAAAAAAAAAAGCTTTTAAAAATATTAAATTAAAATATAATATTAAAAAAGCTATAAAATTAATTATAAAAAAAGGTAATAAAACTAATAAAATTAAAGTTAAAAAGGCTAAAAAAGCTAAAAAAGCTTATAAGGTTAAAGCTATTAAATAAATTTATATTAATAGTTTTACCTTTTCTAAAAGGTAAATAAAATATATAAATTTTTAATAACTTTATATTATAAATATATAGCTAAAATATATATATAGTATAAAGCTTAAAGCTATTACTGTTTTTAAGCTTATTTATATATTAACTAGTATTGCCCGGACCAGTAAAAGCTGTCTGGTAAGCACAGGCTACTAATACAGCTAAGATTCTAATAGTAAAAATAATAATAATTATAAAGTCTTATTAGCAAATACTAAAGCATAACTATCTCTATCGGTTTAATCGGCCCTGAGTTGACCTGGTAGTGTGGGTTTTAACGTCTTGAGTTCTTCCCGATGCTGTCTATCGAATAACAGTAATATTTAGTGGGCGATTCCGCGTATTCAAAGATGGTGAGTGGCATTCAAGCAGCAATAGAGGCAAGAGGCCTATAAAGCAGCTCATCTAGACAAGTTAAAGGAATACCACACAAATCCGGCCAGCTGGGTTTGTTCCTACAAATCCTTTCGGTATAGTTGCTTTCTTATTTATAAGCGCATTGCCTGTTGCTCGAGTCACCCAGTCCTGAATTTTTTCGAGCCTGTCCGTCGCCAAATTGCGACCGGAATGTGCGCTAGTAAT
This sequence comes from Metarhizium humberi, assembly GCA_020102295.1. Taxonomy (NCBI): domain Eukaryota; kingdom Fungi; phylum Ascomycota; class Sordariomycetes; order Hypocreales; family Clavicipitaceae; genus Metarhizium; species Metarhizium humberi. Next base: position 1,128 of record JACEFI010000027.1, read on the forward strand.
GGACTTCGATTCTGGAAATTTAAACGGGAGCAATAAGGCATAAACTGTGGAGCTAAAGCTAGAATTCAACTCTTCAGAGAGTAATTTAAAGTAAGATGATACTAATAACCAAGAAACTGCTCTTATAAACACTTAAATAATAGAATTTAAAAAGGTAATATAAGATATTATAAAGCTTTTTAAGAATTAAGTGGTTAAGAGGAATAAAAAGTTTATGGAAAGATTTATAGCATTTAATTAGATAAATTATATATTAGTGGACGAATCTAAGCACCGTCGTAATATGCCGACAATGTATTTACAGTGAAAATGAGTATAGCTTCGTTAAACGCCATGATACTGACCTTGGTTGCACCTGGTTTGATGGCTTTGACATAGCACGGAGGAGAGCAGATAAAACACCCAGGTATAAAGCATATTTTGAGCTGGTAGGTTTGCGCACAGCCTCTGACCTTAGGCCCTGACCTTCTATCCCAACTTGACTCTACATGTAATCTGTGCATCCGCCACTTTTTAACTCTCCCGCACTATCTGTTAGCAGCGACTTTGCTCACCCGCATACAGTTGGCGATACCATACCCAAAGAGGCGCCCTATCGTCTCTATATTCATCCCACTGTCTATTGAACGTACCTAAAGCGTTGTTGATTTCTTGCCAAGCCCAGCCAGAGTATTTCCAATCATTCAAGTAACGGTTTGGTTTCCACACTTTTTGGTCGTAATTTGCCTGCAGTTCTTTGTATTTCTCGTTTAGCGCTATGCCGACGTTGTAGTCGAATTTATCCTTCGCTTGACGAAGACAATATTCCCGCTGCGCGTTCCACTGATGCCAGTTAGGTTGTGGTTGAATGTTCTCCTGCTGATGCTGGTTGGGCTGCGGTTGGGCTTGATTATTGACCTGCTGGCGATTTCCATCTCCTATTCGTTCGTTTTCTATCGCCTGTTTAGCCGAGAGGCGCCATGTCTCGTATACGTGTATCGCCTTTTCTTTCTGTTCAATTGTCAAGCCATCTATTGGACAACCATGCCTTAAGGAGAACTTAGTTAGACTTTGTTTAGTAGAAAGCGTCGAGCTATATTCAGACTCACTCAGACACTGAAACCATAAGGTTAAAGATAGGATCAGGATTACGATCGAGATGAAGGCAAGTATAGACTGGGTATATTGGTTCTCGGCGGCGGCATCGGTCCCAGACTTTCCGAGCATACGCATTGAGGACATGAGGTGGGGTATCACTAATTTTGTCGTTAACCCGTTCGCAGTTTGCATCCGTGGGATTTGGTCTCCATCCAACATGATCGTCGGGAACTTTGACCTCGCTGTCCGTGTGAAGTAGTCCAAGCCAGTGGCCAAACTTGTAGGGCAATATACTCTCAACATTCGGAGCTATTTCATGAGCCACTTCCCCAATAGTGCCAGAGCTAATAATTATGCCGTCTTCTTTTGCCAATTGTTCCCAATTGTCAAAATGCACGAGGTTTTCTACAGCCGCAGAAGAAACCCCAAAATTGCCTTGCATCGTGAAACGGGGCCATTTTTCATTGTTTTCCCACCAGTACTTATGACTGTCTTCATAGCGATAGACAAAGACAATGTTGAGCGAAGTGTAGTCGATCGGACCTCGACGGAACTCCGCGATTGTCTTAGCCCTAGACTGTCTTAGAAAATCCGTGTCGGCATTAAAAAGGTCCGGACGCACATGGCGATAGATTTGATCAACTGAGGTATCGAATTCGAAAGCAAAGGACCAGTACTTTCTCATTTCATTTATTTTACGTTCGATGTGATTGTCCTGGTTTATGTAAGTACATGTTCTTCATACACGGTATAATAGTTGAAGTACGCAAAGCCATACAGTAAGATAGCCGCCCGCTGCGGTGTAGTCTTTGGCCAGAACGGTTATATAGGTCGGAATAGAATGACGCCGAACGCTTTGACGCTTTGTGATATTGTGCTTCAACGGTATGGTCTCACTTATTTCTGCGGATTCCTGACTGCTGAGACTTGAGATATCGCACCGTATAATATTATTTAGAATATTAATCGTCTGGTTGGTAATGTTATCCGTCTCACTAGTAATATTATTCGCTCGTCTGGTAACATTATATGTCTCGCTGGTAATATTTGGCGAGTAGCTGGCAACATTCAGCGAGGGGTCGGTAAAATTTGGCGTGTGGCCAACAATAGTTGCTGTGTCCCCAATGATATCGAGAACCGGGAGCTCCTGGCTAGGCCTGAAGCCACCGCACTTGGGTTTACGCTTGGTCACATTGGCTGCGTCGAGTGCTTGAGCACAAGCAGCCGAGATAAGTAGACTCTTTACTACCAAGCGTAGCTGAGGAATCATTGCAGCCAGCCGGAATCGATCGACGTTATAGGCAGCCCGATACGGGAATGAGGGTATAAGCGAGTGGCTAAGCAAACGAGTAAATAAGGAGTGTGGTAGTGTAGGCGAGAAAGGAGAGGCCGGCGAGTACGGAAAAAGAGTGAAATAATAGTAAGGAAGAAATGCTAGTGGAATAAGGCTCGCCTACATGGGGAGAGGAGTTTTTTGATTTAATAGTAGCGCTCTCGCAACTTAGGACTTTCCCTTTGCCATATATACACCCATAGAGCTAGATAGCATAGCGCTGTCTCCCTGTGTAAGCAAAGCTGAGGTAGTTAGCATTTATTGCCGTGCATAAGCGTCTATATTAGGGGGGGGGGGGGCCGCAGTCTCCATTTGGCGTTTGCATAAAGGGGCAACCAAAAGGAGACTCGCAAGATACGAGTATGTACGTATATACAATATAACCCATGAATTATTATCACGAAAATACCTGACATGGGTAGGTTAAACCAATTAAATATTAAGTGGCCCGTATTAAATTACACATAAATACATAAATAATTAGGTAAATGTTATATTAGAAAAAGTCCCTTTTAAAGCCTAAGTCCCTGACCTGTACCCGCCTATCAGGCCTAGTAGGCCTAGAATATTATACCTGTTAAATAATACAAATTACTAGAGGAAACGGGGCCAAGTATCTTTTTAACAATAATTCAGGGGTTGCATTGTAGAGTAGATTATTTTATTATGCTACTACTAATAATAAAATTTCCCCTTGCACGTTGTTGTTTATGCTTAATCTTTAGTTATGCGATCAACAAAAGGCTCAACCTATTATTAGCAGGTAGTAACTGCTCTTAAATGTTGTAATTGTGCTTCAGCCTGGGCAGGAATAAATATCTCGAGTTAATGCGCGCTCCTTGACTCACAAGAATAAGAAGGCGGGAGAAGTTGCAGATGCTATCAGGTACGACTATTGATTGTGTTACTAGTGGGTCCTGGTGATGAGCTAGCCTTTTTTTTTATTTTTTTTACAATAATTTAATGCGCTGGTGCTGTAATTAAAATTTAGGCTCTACGCGCGTGTTATTCCTTGCAAACATGACTAGCCAGCCAAGAAGCATGACTAGCCAGCCAATAAAGGTAATTGCTGAAAAGCCGAGGAAGGGGAAAGTTGGATTGATATTGGTGACTTTTGCTTGTTTGCTATTTAAGAACATCAATTGATGTCCTTCTACAAGCGCTTGTACCTGTTACCGGCCAAAGCTCGGGTGGACAGACACGTCGAATATAGCACTACGTAATGGGTGAAGACCCATATCAGAGTTTGAACGAGGCACTGGGCTTACACGACGTTTAACATGGCAACTGCAAATTACATGGCATTCTCCAACATGTACTCTGTAGGTACTGATGGAGACGTTGAGGCGCCCGGCTGTTTTAACAGGTCATACATGACGAAATTGTCTGCGGCCAACTCGACAGCCGGTAATGGACGTTCCATGTCCCGCAGGCTGAATTCCCTTGCGACTTTAGAACATACTCGTCCACCCATGTGGATATTGAATACAGCAGTTGCCGCCATCTGGCAATAATCTCATAAGTTCCGGTTGCCCAAGGGATCGTTAAAGCCCTGGAATCGTCCGAGGGACCCAAGAATTGATATCGCGAATAGTGTGTCCAAGGAATTTCGCAGTGACAAGCCGGCATCTTTGGTGGCAGTGATACATGCCTTTCGTGTTCCGACCGACGTGTAGATGCTGCCATGTCCAATAGAGTGGCTATCATGTTATTGCAGCCATCATAACGCTGTTGGTAAAGGCATTTCAGGCCGGCAGTCGGGCTTGGGGGAAACCATGATCAATTCTCCTGCCATTATGATTATGTGGTTTTTGTTCTAGCCTTTGAAGTTGGTAAGGGTTAGAATGAACGCTGTTCTCTTGGTCTCGTGATGGACGAGTGATTTGATGTCTCGGCGCTCGCCCTTTGGTATAAAACCTGACTGACGTCGTAGAGTCTCGATTCGTTGAAGCCTACCTGCGCACGGCGCCTGGCTACTATATCTTGCATCCAGATATTGCCGAAACCACCCGCGTCACCCCCAAGGGCGGTGCTGATAGAGCACGAAGCGCTGTATCACGGCCGATTCATTATTGATACTGTTAGAGGCTATATAGAAAGAGATCCAAGATGCGCATACTTATAAGCTGAACATCGGGAATCACCAAGGTTGGATCTTTTGCTCCATGGCCCAGTGGCCAAACCCGACAACAACTCTGACAGATACTGGCAGTGTACGTGTCGATTGCCGAGACCATTTCGATAGTCTTGTATACTAGTTGTAAAGTTTGGTTTGTACTTGAAAATTGGATTGTGACTTGACGCGAATATAAGTTAAAGGTTGAGGTGAGCTGCTAGTAGAGTGTGGACTTTTGGAGCATTCACATACGCCCCCAGCCCGAGCTCAATAGCGCCACTGCAATTGGCTGTACGATGCCTTCTAGATTTGGAATGCATTGAAGTCTAAGTTCAGCTGCAAGTTATTGCCCTAGAACTACTAGTATATTCTCGGCCTCCCACCACCTGTGTTCTAAAACAAGGCCGGCACTTGCCTCAGCCCTACGTCCGACGCGGCTAGGATTGCGAGCGGACATTTCATAGATCTCAACCTATAAAGAAATTCCCGGAAACGAGGCAGCAGACCAAGCGGATAAGGAGGAATCGGGCGAGGACAATAAACGTGATGACGGGTCGTCGCAGAGCATTCTTGCAAGTTTCGCAGTCGACCATAGTGGCGATGCTAAAGATCAGAACTGTACTTCATTCTTCGCTATTTGAACCCTTTGATGCGTAGCAGACCATGGTTATTCGACGATCTGGCAAGAACCCATGTATGCCCTTCCCGAGGAGCCATATTGACGCATCGGAAACCCTTCCTCAGTGGCCCAGCCCTCGTTAGACAAGGTAACGCGTGTCCCAGTTGCAAAGTCAGCTCAAGGACAAAGACCGCCATGTATGAACTCTGGAGAGACATCAAGTCTTGAATACCGCGCAAGACTACGGCCCGCGAAGTCGCATGTAAGCACCCCGAAATGAAGCGCCTCGTCTTCCAGCCCCCATCTGAGCCATGGTTGCAGGTGTTATTCTCACTGTTAAAGGGAGTATAGGGGAGTTAGGAGATACAGGACTTTGCAGAATCCTTTGCTCGACCCTCTCTGATCTACGAAGTAGAGCGCGACTTGGATCAACTCACAATTCACAATATCACGTGCGGGGTCAAGCCTGCGCCTTGAGAGTAGCCTGTTTTGGTTGCATCTCTAGGTTGTAAGTCGACGTACTACTCATTTCATCTCACGCTCAACCGGGGTGTTCATTTCGAGCGTAATCCGCACCGCCGTCTTCGCAAGTCTGAATCGCTTCAAATGCCAGGTGTGGCCCCTTAAGGATTACGGCAGAACTTAATTCCGAGAGTCTAGCAGCGGGCCGTGCGGATTTGCACAAATTGTTACCACGCGGCACTGGGGTCTTCTCACATGCAAGAGAAGCCTTGAAGCTACAGTACATTTGCGCAAAAGGCTGTTCCATTACACAATGGAGTCCCTTCTTGGGCAAATCACTGATCCCCTCTTCCGTCGGTAGCAAGAGCTGCCGCTAGACTCGACCACTTCAACGGGCATGGTGAAATGACAAGTGGCGTTTGAGACACACCGGTCGGCAATTCGAAGATCGAAACCCTGAAAAACGCGTCTAGCTCACCACCAGGACAGGGGAGAGAGAGCTAGCGGGACCCTTGGACAGGGAGAACAAAGGAAGCCAAAAAAAAAAGAAAGAAAAAGTTCTGTCGTCATCTTCCTGTCCCTGCGGTGGTTTGGCATTCGCCTCTTTGAGCAGGCATTTCATGAGAGGCGAGTTTCTAGCCATTCCGTTTCATCCACGCGGGCGTCATTTGCACGAGGGTGTACGGAAGGACTGCTAGATCTTGTAGATTCACGGGAGGTGATGGGGATATTGGCGTATCGACGACGACGCCAACGGACATCAACTCAATCAAGGGAGACGCAAGTCCCGTGGATTGGCCCAGGCGGGGAAGAGAGCCACGTACGGCACGACAAACAGATTCGGCCAATCACGCAGTGCTCGATCAAGTCGGATCGCCGTGTGAACCCTGAGTCACGGTAGCGTCGAGTCACCTCTTCATAGCTCTGGAGAAAAAAGTATAAACCGCACGGCGGAGTTGGCGGTGATGCCTGGATATTGCGAAGCCGTCAAGACGAGAGGCTGGCCAAAGGGGCCTCAAGGAGGGACGGGAGAGACCATGACTGGCACCAGCCAAATGGGGTATGACTCCATCGTCATGGCGATGTGACTCGGCATATGTATGCTGTCGACACGTGCAGTTGCCTTGCCATGTTCCCCAGCTTCAGACGACTTCGGGCGCTGAGTCTCAACAAAGTCAATCATGCATGGCGCTTCAAGACAGCAGTGCTGCCCGACCCGGCGTGCCTTCTTGGACGAGTCTCGGCTCCAAACACTATGACGGGCATGATCCGACGACATGACCCAACAGCGGCCCAGGCCCAACAATTCGTTGTGTTTCCTTGGTCTTGGGGACCCCTGCCTGGGCATATTCAGGGCAAAGAATCAGCATCCACTCCAATCATGGCATCGCCTTTTTTTTTCGCTGGGATAACATGTTCCTGAGAGCCACCTCGGTCGCGAGATTGTCGCTAAGCCAACTAGATCGGAATCCGTCCCCTCGGCGACTATGAGGCTGGGTTCTTACAAGCGTCGTCATTTTGCTAGTTGGAAGAGGGGCCAAATGACAATTGGAGGCTTGCAATACAAGACCGTGATATACCTTGACGACATGATAGCCCGTGTACAGGCAGCTAAAGGACGAAAAAGTCGGGCTAGTGGCATAAACCCCTGACGGATCAGCTAGGTGGCATCATGGTGCCGCGCAATTCGCCTCCCCAAAGGCCGGCCCAGCACGAGGCGAGAGGGGACAGAAAAAGTTGAATGGAGGAGGACGAGGTTGGACCCAGTCTCCCTGGTGGAGCAGCTTTTTTTAGTTTCGTTTGCTGCAGAGCCTGTCTTGACGTTGGATGTGAGAGACGACGAAGCTGAGGCCCGACCGAAGGATAGAAAAAAAAAAGAGGGAGAAGGGGAGAGAGCGAGAGACGAGTGCCCATGCCCGCCATGGTCCAGCGACTCAGCAATTCTTCACTGAGCTTGCACAGTTATTACATGGCTAATGGCATTGATGAATGCCTCTGTTCGAGATATATTACACTTTGCCCCTGGCTTGGTTGACCATGTTTTGGACCTGCAGCATCTGTGACGATAGACATGTCAACATGCCGACAGATTAAAATAGAGTTGGTGCTTGAGACGAGCACATGCCACAGATCAGCTTGATGGCATTCATGTTCACAACGCCTTTCCCTCTTCGCAGCAGACGATAGCCATCTATCATTGCCTGGATCCATGATGCCACCAACTGACTAGCCGCAGCGAGCCTGGGTCAAGCCGTCCGTGGGCGCGTATTCCGCTCGCTCTAGGTTCTTGACAGCCTGTCATCCGCCGGTAATGGCACTGCCCACAAATTGTACCTGAAAATGCCTGCGTCAAACATCCCATCTCTGCATCATCTCTCTCGGAATGCAAAAAGCGGTGACGCTGCCGTCGCTGCACCCGCCATTGCACCTTCCGCACATTGCTGTAATTGCGCTGCGCCTGGGCTGCACCTTCCCTCCAGTTGACGCTTTTGCTGCACCCGGGTGCCCCATCGCGCCCCGTTCTTCGACCGATGCGGCCTAGTGCACCTGTCCGCCGCCCACCCCTGCCCACCCACCCAATCAGCTGCAAGACCCCACCATGACGGGAAAAGTTTGGGAATTCGAGTAATATTTCTCCCACTGCCGGCTCCCTTTTGGCTCTTCTCCTTCTCTTCTCTTCCGTGTCATCAATCCCATCACCCCTCAACAAGACAACGAAGTCGCCCTACAATAGCATCCAGCAGATCACACTCAATTTCGGAACTTTCGTCGTGTCAAGATGCCTTCGGCCGTCGCTGAGCTGTAAACGCCCACTGCGGGCCACCGCCAGTCCCAGTGGTCCGCAGTCCAGCAGTTCTTCGAGTCTTTCAACAACAATCCCAACGACGATCAAGTTTCCACAGCAGGCTTTCACGCTCTTGAGCCGTGCAAGATAGGAAGTCGAACCATCGAATTGCAACAGCGGTTCTCCCGAGAGTCTGTATCTGACATCAAAGATTGTGCTATTCGCCCGTTCCGACAGGGCACTTCATTCCATCATCTCGTCCCCTCTCCCTCCTACCTCTCTCCTCTCTCCTCACACCCCTTGACGTGCTTGGGCTTATTCTTTATTGTCCCTCCCACTATATTTTGGTAGCTTTGCATACCTAGGCTGTCTTTTGACTCTGAACGGGCCGTGTTTACTACGACGCCCACTGGTCCTTGCCTCCAGTCCCCTAGGGAGAAGAGGCCCTTTGCAAACTCAAGGAATTCAATTCATACAACAAACTTGCAGCGTGCAATCAACTGTGCTTCCAAGTGCCTCCGCATAGAGAGAACTTGAAATTGAGCATAACATTCCTGTTGACGGAATAATTACATACACTTTAGTCAAAAAAGCCTTTCCGACCAGTTATGTCACGCAACATCCGACAAAAATATCCTGCCAAGACTGCCAGAACGGCGTCTAAGCGACGAGGCTCAGATACCTCGTCCTCGTTCGACTTGTCTGACGATGATGGCTACTCAGCCGTCGAAGAAATTAGCGACTCCTCAGATGACGATGAGGAAGATGTCGATGCGGTCGAGGAGAGGAACATTTTAATAGAAGGCAAGCCTTCTCAGTCTCCTCGACCGCAATCCGACAGCGATAATGACGATAATCAAGACGAGAACAATGAAGACGATAATAACGATAACTACGACTACAGCCTCCCCGTTGTAGACCCGGATGCCGATGAGAGCACCAGCTGGGCTGGTATTGTCTCCGAGGTAGACGAAAGTCAAGCCTCTGACTTTTTGCATGACCCTTCATTAGGCTCTGATGCTGCTGTGGAACGCCATGTTCGTTTTGATATCCCCTCCAGCGACTCGGACTCTACCGACACGGATGATGATGATGATGACCATGGTGACTTGTTTCCCGATATTTTTGTATCACAAACAGCCCTTGATCCCGCTTTTCGTCGTGAAATAGAACATGACCCAGATGAGTCGTCGGGATCTGGGTCTTTTTGGGACTATCATGGCCAGTATGATCAGCAAATTGCGGATGACTCTGATGCCGAGGAGGTCATTCGTGAACTCTCGGACGATGAGACGCCAACTGCCACGCCCAGACTGCCCCAGATCGAAACATCTCCTTCCAAGTTCACTCCTGCTTTGGAGGAGGCTCTGGAGCTCGATGGATACGAAAGTGAGTCCTGGCAACTACAGGACACCTCATTTGTTACCGTTTCGCTAACCTTGTGCCTGTGTCAGCTGATGGTGATACCACTGAGGAAGACATTCCAGATCCACCGATTCGAAGAAGAACTCGCCGTCCTTCTGTACCCATGAGTGAAATTTCTGACTCGGATGTCCCCTCGCCAATCAAGACTCAGCGTGGTCAACCTCGTGTTGGGCGCTTCAATCTCGACCGCTCAGATAAGAAGCCTATTGCGGTGTTGAACCCTCTCACGCGCAAAATGATGATCTTTACTCCTCATCGTCGTCGCCCGCTTGACCTCTCACCTGAACAGTTCAACATGTCCTGGGCCGTAGAAGAGCAGTCTTCTCCCATCCTCAGCAATTCTGCCAACATCATGTTCAGCGCCATGCTCTCGTCCAATACCTTTGGTGATTTTGTCAACCCTCAAACCATGGGCCCCGCCGAAGGCTTCTTCCCATTTAATTCAGAGGCCGGCACGGCTGATGAAAGCTCGTCGGCTAGTGTCCAAGGCGAAGAAGACGAGGCCGAGAAGAAGCTCGACATTAGCGATTTCATTACGTGGGACGACGGCGACTCATCTGGTGATGAAGGCAACGAAGGTACATGGGAGCCTTCTTCAACGCCAATGAGACCTACGACAGCCTCGAGCGAGCGCGAAATGCTGTCACACCTTAATTCGGATACTGTTGGCGCTTTTCGACGCAACCAAATTAATCAGCAGCTGATCTTGAGCAACAAGGCCACCCAAGACTCGCTCGCCTTCAGCGGCCCCTACAACTACTCGGCTATCCGGGGCCTCAAGTCGGATCGTTTTGATACGGCAGGCATCCCCTTGACCCCCATCCGACGCCAAAAGAAGCATGCGAGCGATGTGACGCGCAGCCCGTTGGAGTCCGTTTCGGCGAAGCGCAAGGCTTCAGGCGAGGTCGGAAACGGTCACAAGAGACACAGAAGCATTTCCGATGTCAACTTGCTTAGAATATGAAGTTGACAATTTTTGGATTCGGGGATTTCTTATGTCTGAAACGAAATACGAGCGAGGACGGCGTAGCGTGTAGCTCGCTACCCCTGACCTCGCACACACATTGTGTTTTCTTTGACTCGACAGGTAGTTATCCTGTTGGACTTTGAGCTGGAATCATCTATTTTCTTCTTGTAGGCTGCTTCTTCAAGTTCTCCTCGGTTAGACGGCGCGAACACTAGATGGAAAACAAGTCAGCCCGAAGTTGTTTTCCTATTTAGAGGAATGGCCTTGCGATTGCCGAACAAGGCTGGATAAAAGCAGAGCAGAAGTTTTCTGCTCTTCAGTTATTGAGACGACGACTCGCCGCGAATGAACGACTTGGGGAATGAGAATTTTATGGGGCTAATCGTAATAGCCAGGTGGATAATCTTCTCGGGTCAAAAGTTTCCTTGTATTTGATAGCTGTGTTTTCCTTGCGGGTGAAGCGTTTTATAGGAGAGTATAATGAATATTAACCAACACCGCATGCACCTTTGTGACTCGAATGTGCTTTCATTGGGTGTTGCCAGTCTGTATTTGCACATTCTAGCCATGTGACGGCAGACGGTCCTGGCGTCGGCTATTCAGCCAGACTCGTTCAAGACGGTCTTGGCTCCGATCTCAATTGGAGATTTCGAGAGGGAGCAACGGGACCGGAACGGAAGGGCGGCGCAATTGGGCTGTTGAATACAGACATGAGCCCGCTCAGGGGATGTTGACTTCTTAGAGAAGTAACATGGGCGGCTCGGCGACAGAGACGGCCAGCTTTGTCCGGACAAAATGATTTGCTAGATATGCTTGAAAAGTATAGCATTAAATGGGAGACCAACTAGCTTGCTCTCATCTACCCTTTGTGCCGGTTATCCCGTGGGTTTGACGTCAAAATGGCCGTAATAAACACTCGGCTGACATACAAAGTCCCTGCGGACATGGCAAGTTTTAAGCTTACACCAGACTGCTTTGGAGGGGCAGCTGAAGCCTTTCAAGGACAGGGTTGCTGGTATGCTGTTTTGTATCCACATTCATGGCAGATCATCTGATAAGATCAACTAGATGTTGAATGTGTTATGGCGATGGTAAGTAATATGTGTTCAGATTCAATGTCAGCTTACTGCCGTGGAGCTCATCAACAGCCATGTTAGCTATCAGGCGGGGGGTTAGTGGGTTAATCTTGGTCCCTTTGGCCCTTGACTCTGGGCTGAAAAACTAGACGCTGCGTAAATCGGTTCCGACGGTCTTACCCACCAAGCACTATGTCGAGGGATTTGTGTCGCCAAAACCTGCATTTACCTCTCTTTTTATTTCCATCAAGTATACAGGTATGTTTGTACTAGTCACCACTCTTCGCCATCAGCTCTTGTCACCAAAGAAGTATCATAGGCGCAATGGGCATCTCCATGGTTCCTCTGCCATCGTCGGCCGACTTTAGCCTCACAGCAGAGGATGGCCAAATGTACGAAATCCAGGTGGCATGGACAACGGAGTGGCGAAGCAGAAAAGGCCACGACCACGTAGCCGTGCTGGATGTAACTCTCCTATCCTGCAGGCAACCTAGCTCCGACTAACCTGACAAGATACGCGGTCGACGGCAACGCCATGTTTCTGACGGCAGCAGAGGCGGCCTGACAAAGGGAATTTCGCAAGCAGGGACATGATAGGCAGCCGTTGTTGATGTTGCTTTATGGGTCGTACGAGCAGAGCCCAAGTGGCCCAAATCTAGCGAATCCAGATGATCAATTCTTGACTCCTTGACTTGCATATCTGAGCCGAGACATGGCGTCGGATTAAAGTTGGAACGGGTCGGGCCGCAGCTAACCCCCACGATTCAAACCTGACGTCTCCCATTGGAATCAGAACTCAATTACACATTCTCCCGTACGATTTGGGTAGCTTCTAGTCGTCTTGTCTCCGTACAATGGCCTTATCAGCAATCGCCAGTGAGTATGCTGCTGCATCGCAAAAATTCACCAAATATCGTTGACAAAAACCAAGAGTGCATTCCATTCTTGGGAATTCATCATGTGCTTATGAAGATGCTAGTTATATCCATCCTCCTCCTCTGTAATCTATCCCCTGCCTTTCCTTCCGCTCCTTTTCTGATCTACGGGTTCCATAGGCACGCACTCACCCCTCCTAATGCCTCATTTTTCCTTCAGCAATCCTACTGGCCGGTTGTACCACCTCGTCGAGCCTCCAGAACGTCCATCTCCTTTCCTTGTCCTACATCCCAAATGCTACCATCAATTCATCATCATAGTACGACAGCCAACTGAATCCAGGCATCGGTAGCGCCATCTTCAACCTTAGTTCCATCAGCAACCCCTCGCTCATTGTCCGAGTGGGCTATTTAGGAATCTGCATCTCCTACATCGACGATCAGTGGCTGTGTTCAAATACCGCAAGCATTTTGGCCAGTTCGCTTAGGACTGGTGCTGGAAATAGCAATGTGAGCAAGGTTGAAGATATGGACCCCTTGAACTTGCTGTGGATTGCTGCAACGTTCAAGGACAAGGCTGCGTTTGATGGATTGATGTGAGTCAAGTCTAATTATTACACGGAAAAGGCCCAACAGATCGTGACGCCCAATAAAGGGGCTTCACTGATACGGGACTTATTAGTTACACAGCTTAAACACGTGCCCAGGCCAGAGCTCTAGGCCTAGGTATTCCTTTTATGCATATAACGCGGTTACCCTTCTCTTCCTCTCTCGTAGTAACTCAAGACCTTAGAGACCCTTCGAGATTATTATTGAATTGAGCCCTTTGGCTCCAAGCCTTCTATATCGAACCCTTGTCACCCCAATCGTCCTCTGATACCCGAGCCCTCCTTCCCTTTCTCCCGTTACTCGAGTCATATTTTGCGCGTTTTACAATACTTAGCGGCCGTCTGCATAGGTTTGCTGTCACAGCCCTCGCATTTCTCTCTACGACTCCTCTATCTACACGTCCGAGCTGGTACGACGAAGAGAATGAAGAAGGATCGGATCGCGAAGTTAAACCCTCCCCTATCCAAATATCATAATAGCCACCACGTATTTTACTATTCTAGCATCCATGTTCGCCTTTGTCTCTAGTTTATTACAGCACATCGGGATTGCAACGGCCTCCACTATGGCTGAGGGTTTATCGTACGGATCTGTTACAGGACATGTAGGTGTGACTGCAATGGTTCTAGCATGGATTGCTCCAGTCCTTTGTTCTCTCGTTGCGGGTACTTTGTGGCTCATGCCGGAGTATGTGTCAACCTTGGAGCGACTGCTGGAGTCTCAAATCCGGGCGCGAACAATGGGGTCTGGAATCTGGGCGGGAGCGATGGAGTCTACAAGCGACTGGTGGTGTACGGTAAGGGGGAGTTTTCTATTCCTTATGACTATGATCAGAGTATTTCAGTGGTCGGAATGCAAACTATATCCGGCATGTATTCAAGTGACGTAGTTTAACGATTAGCTAGACTGTGTGAAACTACTCGAGGTCTCTGAATCACTAGCCAGAGTCGGCGGACTCGGCCTGGGCGATTGGAGAAACCTGTGCAGTCGGTATATAATTAAAGCTAGAACAACAGGCGAAAGAGAGACGACAGTGACTGCAATCTTAACACTGGGCGAGAGAGGTCGAGTCCACAAAATAGCTGATGGCACGAGAATCGAACAGATTATCGTGATCCACATGACGAGTCTGACCACCCGCGGCTGTGCGGTCCGAAGGCGATGGACTTGACGCTTGATTAATCGGGGAAGAGCGGCTCGTTCTTCAGGACTTGTATTTCTCCAGTGAAGGACAGACAAGGACGGAGGTGAAGATGACAAGGGAAACGGTGATGGCGGCCTGCACGCCACGGTCCATATGCCGCGTCCAAAGAACTGCTATTGGAGCCACGCAGACAAGGGGAAAATATACTATTCCGACCCGGGTAACCAAAATAGGGCCAAAAGCATAAGCGCAAGGCAGGTGAAACACGCTGCCGACGTCCGTACGCCTGTCCGTACGCCTATCCATAACGAACCAACTATTCTCCTAACATTCAACTTTAATTGATGAAACATCCATTTCAGAAACAGCGATGTGGGCACGTCGCCTCTCTGCACAGGTTGGCGTTTGCGGTCGGCGAAAGCTTTGATGCTCTTGGAGGAGGTCTGTCTCAAGTCACGAAGCCAGGTACTTCGAAGCGCCAGTCTGACGAGATACGACAAGGCAGAAAGTGTCACCCCTAGCAAGATGAATGTCGACAGCGGTGCTCGACTTTCCAGCGGCTGGACCTGCATCCCGAAAAGCGTTGCCGCAAATGTGAGGGGGATAAAAAAGAAGGCCAATTCGGTGAGTTTTGTGATGGAGTGCGCCTCGGCGATGGATCGGCGGCTGTCAAGCAGGGACATGTTTGAAGTCAGAGAAATCGACGCCGCCTGTAATTTGCGCATCAAATATTCAATCTGCAAGGACATGTCTTGCCACTCTTTCCAGGCAACACCTGATTGACCGGACGCGTCGCCACGCTCCGCGTCGGTCGCTTGTAAAAATGTAAACGTCTTTTCCATGGCGCGCCGAATCTCGGGCAACTCTAGCTGGGCACAGGCTATCAGCTGCCTCCATATGGAAAGCCGTTCCTCCATTATATCGTCGTCCAAGACCTCCAAAGTGATGCTTTGTAGAACATTATTCAAGAGCTTGAGAAGTCCAAGCATGTCCTGTTGAACGATTTGGAAGAGGGGATCCAGAACTCCAAATGCGCCGTCGGCGTACTTGACTTGTCCACTCTGCTCGAGGAGTTGATGGAAAGTGTCTCTAGTGGAGTTGGTCTCATATATCTGACGTTTCAAGTTCAAAAGAAGTTGTGGCGACTGGAATACGCTGTCAGAGTCGACATTTAAGTGCACTCTGCTGCTTGCTTGCTCAAAAACCCTCACGGGCCTTTTAAGAATCCTCACCGGTGGGCCTTTATCAACCTCCTCTTTTCTAGACAAACACGAAATTATTGATTGCAGCAGGAAAAGCGTCCGTACACGAGGGTGTTCTCTTGTGCGGATCGGAGGTTGATCTAGTGACTCAACATCGCCTTCTCGCAGTATAACCTCAGGAGGATTATCGATCGATGATACTTCGACAGGTGACTCCAAAGCGCCGCGAATGAATGTCTCTCGCTCTATGCTCTCACGTAGAGTCGGCAAAGGGTCGACAAGTAAAACCACTGTTCCATGTGAGCAGGCATTCCTTCATCGAGGAGGATAGAAGTTACCCAATCGACAATTACTGCTGGGCACCTTTCGGCTCCAAACGGATACTCGTTCTTCCCACCCACAGAGTCTTTTACTGAGCGAGGTTGTCCTTGGATCCGTCCAAAGGTCCCACTCCGATCGAAATATATTTGTGTTTGTTTTGAAAACTCTGCTTTCACCAGATTCTGCGGTGGCGTACTCCAAACGCTTATTCGACAGCAAATCATCGAGGTCCTGCTTTGAATATGGAGGAGTAGATAGTCTCCAGACAGGCCGAAACCACTTCATAGAGATGTAGGATTTTTGCATGTCTGAAGTCATCCAAGAACGGGCCGGTGGATCATGGTATTCAGCGCCCGTGTATCCAGAGTTGACGAGGTGCTCTTCGAAAAACTCAGGAGTAATATTTAGGCACGACCCGAGATGGGCTATTGCAGGTAAACTCAGGTCTTCGACGATGAATAGTCTGTGCGTAATATCCGTTGGAATACGCTGACACAGATCTGTAAGCTCTTCTGGACTTTTAATGTGTATGGGTTTAGGGTGCGAAGTCTCTGCAAAGTCTGCGTAGCTAATATTGAAGTTGTGATAGCGGGAATTTGAGCCAGCGCGTTTTCCCACATGGCCAAAGACTTCACCCGCTCCAGTAATCAAGTCATGATAACTGCCGTAAATTCTGTGTGCTCGAGCTTCTCCCCCATTAACAGCTGGCCCGTCTTGGAAATGCGGCGGCCTGAATTGGGGTTCAGAACCTGACGCTACTAAAGTGTTTTGGGACTGGACGCAGTTGCCAGTTGGATCGAGATCGGGATTGTCTTGCAGATGAGCCCGGTGGGATTCTGCCGCCGTTGCTGCTCTTGGCTCAAATTGTCGGATCGATTTCGGCTGATCGTCGGGCGGGGTCGCGGTGGGAAGGGACGACGTGATGCTATTAACTGAAGCAACCCCGGGAGATACATAACTAACGGGAACGGTACTCAAGTCTGGAGCCGATAGAGACCTCGCTCTGAGAGTCCGATGACTTTCGAAATCAGGCTGGCTCATATATACGGGATCAGGGGCGACAATTTGCGGATCCGACCTTGAATATTGGATTTCGTAGGGAACAACACCGTGAAGGGGCTCGGCATCGTTTTGATGTGACAGCATATTGGATAACTCCGAAGGCGTGGAGAACCCAGAGTATGAATCTTCCATTGCGTAGCCACGGACGATGGATTCGAAAGTTATCACCAAAAACATTTACGTGCGGCTTTGGGCATCTCTGAGAGGGCTTCTAGGGCTGACTTGAATCTCCCGAACGAGGCAGCCAATAGAACCGGCGACGAGTTGGACCCTGGCCTGCTTGTACGACCCCTATTAACATTTGGGCTCACCCATACGGAGTAGACTCATCAAGTACTGCTCTCTCGCGTAATCTCGGCATTAATGTACCGCTTAACCCAACTAAAAATTATTTTATACTACTGAAGCGAGTTGTCGTCCTCGATTCTGTCGATTCTGATGGGACTGCGGAATGATGTTTTGCGGACAAGTTGAAGCTGATGCGATAATTCATCATCAGCAGACACAGCGGCATACTCAAGAGCGCACAGGCATCCTCAATTGGCTCGGGAACGCAGATGAACCAAGTGCAATGATTCGGCATTCTAGAGATGCCGCCATTCACTCTGACTAGCCATCTGGTTGATGACCACATAAACCAGGATATCCCATTGGATGGGTGGGTAGTACATCATTTTACCATCACTAACCCGATAGCCGTACATCGTTTCCGTCGGATTGGTTTCACGAATCATCTTCCTAGAACATAGCTCTGGTTATTGTCACGTTTATCAATACTGGAAATCCTGTCTCAGCGAATTGCAGCATCAGCCGAAGGCAAAAGTATCGTCCATCCAGGCTGCTCTCCCTATCAGCAAGGCCACATTGTAACAACTGATGGAACAGAGGGAGACTATGGGCGATGAGGCCAAGGCCCTAGAGACATAACTGTACGAAAGACAGCACAATTATGACGTGGCTGACAAGGTAAACTTGCCCCCTTTTCATCCTAGTATCGCAAAGACTCATTCTATCAATGGACATGGCTTTGGCCCCCCGCGCGACTCGCCCCAGAAGGCATCAAGTTGTTAATCGAGATCAGTACACACAATCTTGAGGGCGCTCGCCAGGCTTTGAACACGGCAATAACAGAGCTTGGCCAGGCGCAGAGTCGTGTGAAAACCCAGGAGGACGAGGTCAAACACCAGGTGTGGCACGAGATTTCTCTCTGTTATAACCCTGCTAAGTCGGCCAACTCTGCCCTGACAAAAGCAGATTATGCCACTGCCATTCTGAAAATTGTGGATGTTTCTACTGAGGACCCTATGGACCAGTCGATCCTGACTGGAATTGTCGATGAACTAGCCAATTACGACGACAGCAATGGTAGTGTTGGCAAGATCAAGACGGAGGAGCACAAAAACGGGCTATTGGACTATGTGCAGAAGAAGCTGCAGCAGGGTATAGGACAGGACACTATGATGGCAGGGTCCTCCGGCAAGAACCCAGTCCGTGAGCTGCCAGTAGAAGCACGTCTGAAGCTGATACGCTCCATGGTCGGTGCTCTAGTCAAGCCCCAGGGTCAGCCGGGTAGTATGGATATATCTGATGTAGAGCGGGTGGATCTGCTCTCTGCGTTGTCCGGCCTGTTTGTCCTCGGAAGTGCGAAGGCCTGACCAATTCGGCAAGGGATGTGGTAAAGAGGGGTTTTGGAGGTTTTGGAAACTGTCAACTTCTGGTCAGATTGACCATAAAAGCTAGTTGTTGAACCAAGGCATCTCGTAGCCCTATAGAGTCCTAGCTGGTCTCGATAACTGTGTGTTGCCAACCGCCCATTTTTGGCATGTTGAGGTTATCATGGAGACCAAGGGGCGACGCATGCTGTTAACAAATCCGGATAGAACGGAATCCAAGTAATTTCAAAAAAACGTGTCTTTCCGTGACAAAGATAATTCTTTGAAGAAGAAAAAATTATTTCATCCACCATATCTTGCTCCTAGCATTGAAATCTTGACCCTTCAGAACCTCGGCCTAGACAACACGCTTCTCATTGATATCATCAGGTCTACTGAGGCCAGGCTTAGTGTCAACGTTCTCTAGCAGATTGTAACCCCGCCTTTTAGAATTCCGGTGACAGGGATGTTGTATATCATGGCGTTGGGTGTCGGCTCAGGTGATTGGTGGCGATAGATGACCACGGTATTATCGGGACGTTGTTTGTCAAGACGATTGGAGCGCGCAAGACCGGATAATTCCCAATTACCGTATCAGGATTGGTGCATCCAAATTCCTGGCTCGAGATGTCCCTGCGTTCAAAGCTTAACGCTCTAATCGTTCTCAACGTCTGCAACGTCACAGCGGAAAGCGGGCTAACAGGACAAAACACCGCTTGCAACGAAGCCATGTGGGCGACGGGGATGAATTGGGCCTTGGGATTGGATACGGACAGTTGGAACACGAGTTCGCAACTCGTCGGGGGTGAGTGGACCATGTATTCCCCATATCATGAAAGGCCTCTGCCTTTTCATCGCTTTCAAACATCGTCACCCTCACTTTCCCCGCGCTCCTCCCCGCACTCTCGAGTCAACATGCAGCATCGGACTTGTTTGCCGCTCGCTTCGACCAGTGTTGTTGTTTCCCATGCCGGCTACTCCACTTCTGTTGTAACGGTGACTCGAATAACAAGCGTCGGGAAAAGGAACATCTGCCGTCTTCCCGTCGGAGCATTCCGTCAGTATATTGCTACCTTGACGTTCTAGTACCTCGAGTATATATATAGCCTTGTACGTACTACGTACCAGGTCGACCGAACCCCTCGGCCTGACCATGTCGTTTCACACACAAATTCCAAAGCTCCAGTAATACCATGTTGAAACTCTATCGTGCCACGTGCCTTTGGCCTTTTCTCATCGCTCTCGTCGCTTCGGGCCTCGTCTGGTCCGATGGTGCTGCACTAGATACCCAGGTGATCTTACCTGGCCGGGATAACAGTAACGACGACAACAACAGGCAAGATGATCAGCAACAGACGCCTCCCAGCTGGCCTCCTCCTCAGCAGATCTCGAGAACTGGCGGCTGGGTCTCGCTCAACCGCGCTGTCACCATCGTCGCCGACAATGGCACCGACGCTGCCACCATCAATGCTGTCAGGGCCATCGTCTCTTCCGCTGGCGGCACAGCCACACTCTCGTCACAGCTCTCGGGCCATGGCACGCAGATTTTGATTGGGTTCGAGAAGGCAGACGGTGTTGCTGTTGCTGCCGCCAACGCGCTCACGGGAAAATCTGCGAATGGCCTCGCCGCCGAGGGCTACGTCCTTGCATCGGGCAAGTACCAGAACCAGGACACCGTTGTTCTCAACGGTGTAGACGTGCGCGGCAGCTTCTACGCCGCCCAAACCCTTCGACAGCTCGTAGATGGTCGCCAGGGGATCCCTGGCGTCAAGGTGCGCGACTGGCCGCTTATGCCTATCCGTGGCTCTATCGAGGGCTTCTACGGCGTGCCATGGTCTCACCAGGCGCGTCTCGACCAGTACGTCTTCTACGGCAAGCACAAGTTGAACACGTACATCTACACGCCCAAGGACGACACTCTCCTCCGCACCAACTGGCGTGACCTTTATGACAGCAGTGGCCTTGCGCAGCTGAAGGAGCTTGTCGAGACTGCCAACGCCAACCACGTCGACTTCACATTTGCTCTCTCGCCCGGTTTGAGTATATGCTACTCGTCCGACTCGGACTTCAATGCCACCGTTGCCAAGTTTGACCAAGTCCGCGCCCTCGGCGTCCGCAGCTTCTACGTCGCTCTGGATGACATCCCTCTCGCATTCCACTGTGATTCGGATAAGCAAAAGTGGCCCAACCAGGGAAACTGGCACTGGCTTGCCGATGCCCAGGCTTACTATCTCAACCGCATCCAGAAGGACTATGTCGAGGCGAACGGCCTCATTGACCTCGAGACGGTCCCGACCAACTATGCCGGCAGCGCACCGGATCCTTACAAGGGTGAGTTCGGCACCCAACTGAACAAGAAGATTCGCATCCAGTGGACTGGAGAAGGCGTCTTCTCCGCCAGCGTCACCGTCGAAAGCGTCGTCCGCGCCGACTCGACCTACGTCACGGACAAGCTATTCTTCTGGGACAACTTTCCCGTCAACGACGACAAGCCCAACCGCCTGTTCCTGAACCCTCTCACAGGCCGCGATGCCGACCTGTACCAGCATCTGCTCGGCTTCACCTCGAACCCGATGGTGCAGCCGTACGCCTCCATGGCCGCACTCGCCAACTACGCCGACTACACGTGGAACGGGCCGGCGTACAACGCAACGGCCTCCATGGCCACGGCACTGCGGGAGCTCGCCGGCGGAAATACCACCGTGTACGCCGCCGTCGTCGCCTTTGCCGATCTCAACCAAAACTGGCCGTATCGCACTCCTGCCATCAACGCGCCCCAGCTCACCAAGGACATGGCCGCCTTCTGGGCCGCGCGCAACGCTTCTGCCAAACACGCCGACGGCACCCGAGCGCTGCGCGATCGTCTCCAACTGCTCACCTCGCTGCCGGATGTGCTCCCCCGCATGGCTGTGGAGGGATTCGCCGCCGACGTGGCACCCTGGTCGACGCTGGCGATGCAGTGGGCAACCGCGTGCCAGCATTTGGTCTCCATGCTGGACGCGCTTGACAAGGGGCAAAGAGACGAGGCTGCGAGGGAGTTTGCCGCCGCGCAGAAGTGGGTGGGCAAGACGGCGGCCAAGACGGTCACTGGCCTCGATGGCAAGGGGCAGGTTGTGCCTGACTTTATTACTCCAACTACCGGCGATGGCGTGTTTGACCAATTTCTCGCCAACGCTACTGCTGCGTACAAGGGCCGGTAGATGGTGCTAGAATGAGAATATGGAATACTTGGCGGTGGGTGCAGGCTTCGGACTAGTATGGTGGTTGTCATCAAGATTGGCGTGTAAACGGGGGACCTGAAACATTGTCACGGATAATTGAACGATTATATAATGGATGGATGAATTTCTTCAAAGTGAATAGCCAATTGGATAAGTTTAATCCAGCTGAGAACTTTGGGGTCATAGACCCCCTGAAGTAGTTTCTGTAGCTAATAACCCAGCGTTGCACTTGCGCTGATACTGGTACGTCTGACGAGAAGCATCGCGTCTCCATTTGTCTAGTAGAGATTGACAGGTATAGAAAATATGACGGAAGGGGAATACGTAGTTTCCCGAGTCGTGATTTGGGCAGCCGCTATCAACTTACCCTGTTCATTACTGGCTGAGTAGGCACATCGTCTGGCGACATGTTACGCAACCAACGTCTCGAGCTACCGGCCGCGCAACTACCGACTTGTGTGTCTTTTTTATACAGCATGGTGCAATGAGCTATTGTCGCTGATGTTGTGGTTCATAAATATATGCTGTCTGGGGTAAAGTGGAAGGATTCCCCGTCGTGATCTGTTCTGATTTCTTAAAAGACTTGTGGACGTTTCCGGCTTAGTCCGGTTCTGCTAGAGGAGGTAATATCGTAGTCGTGCAATGTTACCTGAGTGTCAGAGAATCATTTTGAAATCTTACGGCGGTAATTGTTTGCTTTGGCATTTTGTAAGAACCAAGGTGAGATACTGCGATATTCGGCCGTGGGCCGCTCTGGCTGCGTCTTCCTTGTTCCATGAATTATTAATGGCAACCAAGCAGTAATCTGTATTCCGCTCCCAAATCTCTGAGTCTGCTGTTTCAAAAGCATGTAGCTCTGCATTTGGACGATAGATCTACATGGTCTTGATCGACCTGTGCAGTAATGTTAGTGCTGTAAGTGATCCGTCGACCTGTCAGTAGAGATCAATTTGAACAATCAGCCCCTGGCTTCTCTGCTGATCGAATTATGTCATGTTGGGACGCGATTTATTGTTTTGTCATACACTTCGATAGCTTGGTCCAGTTCTCTCACAGTAGTCATCGGGTATGAAAATTGAGCCACGTAGAAAAAGGGTCCAGTAAAATAGCGTTTCTTGGCCAAATTCCCTTGATGTTGGGCTTATAAGTGCACACTTATTTCGATAGTCGAAGCCTCGGCTCCTAAGTTACGCAAAGTAATTTCATGTCGTTTGTGATTGCAACGGCGTTGCCTGCGTGTAAATAAATTTCGAAGCAGAAAGGACAGCATGCTCCGAGGTGGGTTTCGGACACCTTAATGTCTGCGACTTGAAATTGTTGGCTGCATTGGTCCGATGGAAAGTATTTTCAGATCGTAATCAAAAGCATCCCACAGGTGTCAGAGTAACAGGAATAGCTGCTTCCGGGATACATGTCGATTCATCAGCAGGCTTGGCAGGATGTGTCTCTGTAGGAACATAGATGGCCGAATGAATTCCCATGGTCTACGGAAAGCGGGTGTCTATTTCGCCCCGTCAAGTCATGCCCAGGAAAAGAATGCTAAAACGATTTCTAAAACGAATATGACTAGGATTTCCAAGGCAGATAAACTCCTGCTTTATTCACGTAACCGTCATTAGGCCGCTCACCGACAAGCCTGAATCCCGTTATTCCCGAGTTCGCTCATCCACGGAAACAGGGGGCTCAGACGTCAGGACCATGTGTAATATGCGGTACCAAAAGTGCAATTGCCGCAGACCGAGAAAAAGAAAAGAAAAGCATAGTTGGGTCAGCTTCCTCATTAGTTAGGTTGTCTCACCTTGTCAACCAATTTCCAAAATCCCAAGATACTACGTTTCTCCTGACGCAGATCACTCCCTCAATTGATGGCTGAGTCTTTGGAAAGAACTTTAAACTCGTGGGAGCTGCGCGGCAAATTGCACCAGGAGATTCCGATATAGCCTCGTCAATGTCGGCTACGGAGCGCGCCAAGCCGGATGCATAGGCAAAATAATATCCTGGCTTGTTGGTACGCTCTCCCCCGCTTCATGCATCGAGTTTCACATTGCGCCCAAGTTTCTCGTTTGCCTTCCCCTTTGGTTGCGGATGTCACCCTGGCCGGGTTTCAAGCTTCCCGTTCGGGAACCCATCTTTGGTACTTTTCGACCCGATAGGAGAGCCGGGCTTTTTTATACTTATTTATAACCTATTGACGGTGAATTTTTAGTTTGCTAGCTTGGAACTGACCTTCCATTTAACGGCTTCAGTGGGTACATGTAGTCGATGTTAATGCGAGGTGCATGGGGTAAATGCGGCTGAATAGAGACATTAATTGAATGTTGCACCGTAAAAGATGAATACGTAAATAAAATAACATAGATTAAAAATGGAAAGCAACGTCAATAGAGTTGCTTATCTTGCTCGCTATGGTGGCAGCCAAGGGATAACCATGGTGTCTCAGAATCCAGATGCTCGATTTTCTCACCGTATTGATGCTTGGGGTACACACATCTGCCACGTTGCTGATTTCGGTAGCTGGAAAAGGGGAGAGGGGCCACATGCCAGGATGCATTATCCTTGATCCTTGGAAACAGACGAGAGGAACCAGCGCCTGTGCAAAGTCGCAGCTCTGGCCTCCTTCCAAGTCGCCGGATCCGACGAACCTCCCCCCCTCCGCTACGGATGCAGACGCACCACGATGCTCCCCAAGTCAGGTTACATGATACGCGTGTATCGAAGATCCTTACTCTTACCGGTTCCATAATTACCAGCCTCCCCTCTGATGAGCACGACATTCTCGTGTTTGCAGCTGAGTCGTCCCGAGTCCCGACAACGGGGGTATTGGACTTTTTGCACCGTGAAGCAAAAGGAAAAAAATGCACCCAGAAACAGATGAAAAGAGTCTCACCGTGTGTTCAGATCGTACTTGCCTGAATGGGCAGGTAGCGCTTGAGTTCTTGAGAAAAAGCAACAATACATAGGGTAACCTGTCGTGGTCTCTTTGTCCAGAACTATAAAGTGGAAGGCTCCTGCTTGTCATTCGAGGAACTATTCATCCTCATCAACCCTTCATTTCTTTCAATATTTCCCTTCAACTTACACTGATCTGTGATCATGTTTTCAAGTCTCTTGTTGCTCAACCTATTGCCTCTGGCCATCGCGGCTCCAGCCAAGCGAGCTGAGCCGGCACCACTCCTTGTCCCACGAGGTGACACTATCCCCGACAAGTATATTGTCAAGTACAAAGAGACCTTTGATATGTCAGCTGCCGACATCACCATCAAGGAATACCATGCCAAGGCGGAGAAAACGTACTCTCACGTCTTCAACGGATTCGCTGGCGCGTTGAACGCGACGTCCATTGAGACGCTTCGTAATCATCCTGCTGTAAGCCTGACTGCACAAGCTGTACCTGAATCTTTTCTAACGCCTGAAATAGGTTGATTTTATTGAAAACGATGCCACTGTCAAGATTAGCGCATTTGTCGAACAGCCGGGTGCCCCTTGGGGTCTGTCTCGCATTTCGCACCGACGGCCCGGAGGAAGTAGCTACGCCTATGATGACAGTGCCGGTGAAGGCACATGCGCGTATGTTATCGATACTGGAGTCGAGGCTTCGCATCCGGTATGTATGAGACATGCCTTCAGCTGTGGAGGCGAATATGGCGCATTTATCCGATGCAACTAACTCGCAAGTGTAGCAATTCGAAGGTCGAGCAGAGTTTATTAGGTCCTTTGTTGCCGGAGAGAACTCTGATCGCAACGGTCATGGCACCCACGTGGCCGGAACCATTGGCAGTAAAGACTTTGGCGTGGCTAAGAAAACCAAAATCCTTGGAATCAAGGTTCTTAGTAACCAAGGCAGCGGCGATTACTCCGGCATTCTTGCCGGTATGGACTATGCTATCGAAGACTCTCGATCACGAAGCTGCCCCAAGGGCGTCGTCGCCAACATGAGCTTGGGAGGCGGCTATTCAGCTGCCATCAACCAGGCTGCTGCAAAGATGATCCAGTCTAATGTATTCCTTGCTGTTGCGGCAGGAAACGACGCGAAGGATGCCTTCCAAACGTCCCCTGCCTCTGAGCCTAGTGTATGCACTGTAGGAGCAACGGATTCTTCTGATAACCTTTCCTCCTTTTCAAACTTCGGGGCTGTTGTTGACATTCTTGCCCCTGGAAGCAATATCCTGTCAACTTGGATAGATGGCCGTACTGTGAGTTATACTACCCAATCGTTGAGAATGGCCAACCCTAATCTATCGCTAGAACTCTATCTCTGGTACTTCCATGGCCACGCCACATATTGTTGGTCTTGGTGCCTACTTGGCTTCTTTGGAAGGCTTCCCTGGTGCACAGGCTCTTTGCGAAAGAATTCGCTCCCTGGCTACAAAAAATACTATTAGCGGTGTCCCAGGAGGAACTGTCAATTTTCTTGCTTTCAACGGGAATCCATCTGGATAATTGGCTGGTCCCAAAGTCTAGTGGAAGCGTTTGACAACGCGACAAACCGAATGGCACTGTGTGCAATTGCAAATAGTCTTATTCTCTGTAAATACACATCAACCTTACCATATCATATGAGTCACCAGGCTACCCTGAGTTCATGACCATTATTAGGTCCCGTATTTTGTGGCGAGGGCGTTATTTGACCCTTGAGCTCGTAGCAACTTCAATGACCGACGCCCACCCAGTATACACTCATGAAAAAGACGAATGAGTTTGTATATGGGGAGCAAATACAACACTTGGACTTGGACTAACCGCCAGGAACATGGAGTTGTCTGACTCGGAGACTTGGCATGCCTTCGCTTCTCCGTATGGAGGGCGATCTCGACCCAACACTTGATTGAATGTGATCTGAAATCATGCCCAGTGTCGTATTGGCTGGCCGTGTGTGGCATGATTCTGCATGTTGACAGCAATATTGCGTGGCTTACGGAGTACAATGCATGTGCTGGCTGGGGTGAGTAGTGTTACCGAGCCCGAGTCAGGACGTCTTGGTAACACTGCTTGTCCCAAAAAAGGTAGCTGGTAGCTTGCGGTTTTACGGAGTAGTTTCCGCGATGTTGACCGGTCAATTTGTTACTCGATAAATACACCCACTGTGTTGTACAGAAAGGAGATGCTCTACAAGTTGTGATCTATCGGGTTCCACATGTAGGCGGTATTCCAATTAGTCGAATCAACGGGGGGTGAATGGGTTTTATTGCATGCGTGTAGTCATATTTCAGAGAGTAATATGTCTCCTGTTGCAAGACATGAAGTTGGAATGGTTGCATTCAAGGAGGCTGAGTCTTGGCTTCTTAGTAATACTGACCACGCCTTGCATAGGATAGAGACTAGTGCGTACATATAATTGGTGTATAACAAAGCAAAAATCATGTCATTTCGACAGCCGGGAATCTGTAGCTCGTGGAGTACGGCATGCGGCATAATTGGTCAAGCTTGACACGAGCCGCGAAAGGCGAGTTATGGACAGCTTCATCCATCCTTGGCGTGTACGGAGCAGGGCGCACCACTTTCTGTGCCAGTAATGGTGCAGTTCATACGCCTGTCAGTGTCAATAGCTGTATGGGTAAGCCAGGTGTAATCTCTGCAGATTGGTACGCCCTGCTTGGGCTCATCGTGGTGTCCTGTCGTTGACCGGAGGAAAAGGCGCAGGTTGAACAGGGACTTGAATGCACCCTGTGGCTGCCTAAACAGCTCACGGCATATGTCAAAGTGTTTGAAAGTTTACAATTGGCCGATATGTATGGGGTAATAAAAGGATCATATTAATCATTGGATGGCACAAAGGTTCGCGTAACATCATGTACGCGACCCCTCTCAGTCAATGTTGACCCCGTCTGCGGAGGCCGGATATATCCCGATATGGCTCAAGGCGGCCGGATGTCATTACCGCGGCAGAACAGGACGTGGTTTATGTCACAAGTGACCAATCGTATAATCGGCAGATGCATATTTGTGGCCCGGCGACCGACCGCGGAATGAGGCTGGCTGCAGCGGGAGTCCGGTGTAAGAAAATGACCAACAAATATTGCATATGTGACATGTATGATGAGATCATCGTATGACTGTACAATACAAATCGACAACCTTGCTGGGGCCGTGACGGCAAATCGTGTCAATCACCGAGACTTGAACACGAGCGTCTAGAGATATAAATACCGCGAGCCTGCGCTGTTGTTTGGGAAGAAACCCAGCATCTTATCGCCTCACAGACATTGCACTGCCGTCTACATACCACAAGTTCAACTCTGCGTTTACCATTCCTCAGCCCTTGATTCTACCCTTCACAATGCTCGGCTTTGCCAAAACCCTTCTTCTTGCTACCCAGCTGGCATATTTTGCCAGTGCGTCGGTTCGTGTGCCCCCAAAGCAACCCCAATACATTCAGCCAAAGAAGCCAAGCTGAACTAACTAATAAAAAGCCCACCCTCAACAATAACAATAAACTTACGAGCAAATGGCCCGTGTGTATCCCTCCCCCAACACAAGTCTCAACCAAGCGAACGCCGACTGAGAAGCGAGACGCCAGTAAGTTCATCCACACTTTCCCTGAGACAGATGAAGAAACATGCTGATTTACTCTCTTGTAGGCGTTGAGACTCCGTTGCCCACCCAGCCAGGCATGGTTGGCAACTGCAACAAGTTCTGCTGGATAGAGAATGGCGACAACTGCGAGCAGATTGCTGAGAGCAATGACATTACCACTAAGCAATTAATCCAGTGGAACAAAGGCGCTGGTCCGAATTGCCTCACTCTCTGGGCGAAAACGTATGGTTGCGTGGGCGTTACGGACTCGTAACGGCGAGCAACGTCCTTTGTGTCGTGGCGTGACGCTTAGTCCGGTTCCGACGAATTGGATGGTCCATTGAGACCGGAAGGATATTCTTTTCAGATCACTTTCGTTAATGCTATGGCAACACTTCTTGAAACCAATTAGGCAGATAAATTGCAAAATACCTCACTCGCGGCGAGTGCAGGCTTTGTGTAGGGAAAACTAATTCTCCACCGGGAACGTTGTGATTTAATACTTGTGAATCATTTGAGCACATCTTCTGAGGTCCTGCTGTCAGTAAATCCAGCCTTGCTACCTGGTATTTGGGACTACATCTTGTTTGCTATTGGCAGTTCGCAGAGTTGACTACCAGCTTATCCACAGCCGTCATCAAATGACTCCAGGGTCATCGGCTTCACGTCTACCAGCGCGGTGCTGCGTTACCTGTGGCAATAGTAGAATATCACAAGGTAGGCAATCAAAGTAGTAATGCGGAGGAGAATGCCGTCTGAAGTGGGAAAATTGTTGAAATTCTTGCCAATAATGCTCGACTCTGGTTGATTTGTCCTTGGCGTGCTAACTGCTGGATTTATATCTCGGGTTTATCACTCTCCATAAAGTAAATAATGAGGCATAGGTATTTCTATAGCGACATCACATCGTTTAATTGCTTATATATTTGCATCAACCAAGATACCATGACCAGTAGTGGGATATCGACGATAGCCTCAACGGTATGAAATCTATTCATTGCTCAGCCACGTGTCCTATATAAGAAAATATCATTTAAAGTACAAGCTACGGTATTTCTTAGCAATCATGGGTGCTTGTTTCTAGGTCTACCATGCAAATAGTTCCGGACTTACTGGTACCTACTTTACCGCGCATTCGGTCAAGAGTGTCCAAACGAGACTACATATACGAAGTGAGACGGCCAAGACTGCTTTAGACGCGACTTGTGACGAGGGTTTAACAAGTCTTGGAACGCAAAGGTTAAAATTCAAAGATAATATCAGAGTGTCAAAGGTCCTTGGTTTGCTAAGAGGAAGGGAGGGATCAGTGACCACTATATATATACATGAAAGGAATGCTCGGGCCTAGGGCTCCGGGCACGTGTTTAAGTTATGTAACAAATAAGTCCTTTATCGGTGAGGTCCCGTTGTTGGGCCTCACGATCAGTTGGGCCCTTTCCGTGTAACATCAAATGGCTCCGGACGCGTGATTTGATGTTTTTATTTCCGCTTTCGAGTTGAATAATATCTGCAGTAGCATACGAATTATTCAAAAAGGCTAGTGTTTGCGCATCATTATATGCTACATTTCAGCCGCGAGTGGCGCCACGACTGCAAAAGCCACGGGATTCTCAAACTTGTATGAAATGGTACGGCTTGTTCTTCTTGCTCTAGCAGTTTCCATCTCTATATATTGGCAAGTTACACTGATTACGTCTTTAAAAGAAAAGAATTGGCCTTTTGTGGATATTCCCATGATTATGTTGAACATTGAAAATAGTCTTCCTGTGCAAAGAACGGACAGCACTCTATCCTTTCGAGCCCTGTGTATCCTCGAGTTATGAAACAAGGACGGGAGTCTAGAAAGTCCAAGAGGCTATGACCCCCTTGAAGCAGTTGGACAGTTCCTCTTCAACTTGCTTGTACTGGGCCAAGACGAACATCGACCCCTCTATTGCCTGGTGCTTGGAAAGATGCTATTTGATCAAAAATTAGGAACCCAGAATCATTATGGGCTTGTATTTATAATATCTGGTGCGTATCTACGGATCAAGTGTAATAGTACATGCTTTTAATAAGCTTCTTATACAGTGATTTTAGGTAATATTATAGGCTTCAGACCCGAGTTTAGCTCGCAAGATGGCATTGAAAAGAACCAGAGCAATATACTATCGCATTTAGCTACCTTATTTCTATCTATTAGGTACTATTACTCGAGGCTATAGATCGCCCGAGCATTTGCTCCCCTACCTAACCTGACCTAGCTCTTCCTACAGGGTATAATGCAATGTATTGCAGCTTAACATTGCACATAATCAGGACCATGCAAGTTGTATAGGGACGCAGTAAACAGGCATGATGTTCTGGCTCTCGACATCAACTGAAGCTTTTGAAAGTGAATTGAGCTCCTCCAAGTGGTGGCAGATAGGTTTGCAAAAGATTCGGGGCTTCAAAACCGAGAATCTCTCTTGCTACTAGACAGGAGACCCTGGTGATGCAGTCGAAGTTTTCGAGTGCGCAACCCATGTATTTTCTGACGAATGTGTAGCCAGTATTACCCTCATCGCCAAGGCTGTGCAATAATTTCAACTGGAGACATACGCCCCTACGGCCCGACTGTTAAAGTCATCGAGTGAGCAACTTGAAGCAAACTCCGAGGCGCAGTGACCACAGTGGCGAAGCTGGCATTGCCGCCTTGCAAACCACCGCAGTAGTCTGTTCTACCACCATTTCCTTAAAATACTTGTGGTGTCTTCTTATAGAGGGCTTAATCTGAGCTCAGAAACGTGACGCATCCGAGCAGAAAGCTCAAGGTCAAATAATGCCCCGTTACGATCCCTCTAATTCTAAACGCCCTAAAGCAGAAAGAGGTCAGGACGCGTCCTTATCAATGGCGGTAATCTTGATCATCTGGTCGGCGGCATGTTTCCCAAGCGCTGCAAGGGATCCCATCGCAAGCATCTCCAGCACACTGATGTCAAAGGAGAAGACCTGCTTCCACCAGGCCTTGAGCTCGAGTGCCACGAGCGAATCGAGACCCAGGTCGACCAAGGGCAAGGCTATGTTGAGGTCCTCCTGTGGCTTGAGCAGCAGGTGAAAGAGTTTCTTGCCAATCTCAACGGCGAACAGGTTAGCCGTCTCCGGCGAGCTGAGGACAGCAGGGTCGGCTCTGGCACCAGCCAGGAACGATTTGAGACTATCGTTGGACGCGGCAGCTTCAGCACCGGTGGCAGCGGCGTTGTGGTACGCCGCCATGCGACGGTCTCTTTTCCACACGGAGCGGTTGTTGGGACTACTCAGCGGTATCGACGAGTCCAGGCCGAGGACAAACGTGTTGGCTTCGACAAAGGCCGAGTGGAAGCCTGGACTATTTCCCTGGCCCGTCGGCCGAGCATGGGCAAACATTGCCAAGACCATGGCGTCCAAGAGTTCCTGCTCTGTGACGCCCTTAAAGCCGGTTGCTTTCATGGTGCTCATCAATCCTTGGCGCTCGGTAATGACGCCAATGTCTTCAACGGCCCCGACGTCGACGACTGAGGCTGCCAGGCCCAAGCCCTTGCGGTACTGGGCAAACGCATCAAGAAAGGTGTTGGCGCTGGCATAGTTAGCCTGGCCTGGCTGGCCGATGATTCCCGAAACGGAGCTGAAGAGGACAAAATAGTCCAGGTCTGTGCCGGCGGACAGAGAGGCACGGTGTAGGTTCCATGTGCCCTCGACCTTGGGGGCTGTCGCACCCTGCCACTCCTCAAAGGTCATTTTGGTAAAGTTTTGGTCACGCAGCACCATGGACATCTGGATGATGCCTCGAAGGGCATGTGTCGCCGCCTTGACGGCCTTCTCGACGTCCTCGAGCTTGGTCACGTCTCCCTGGATGAGCTTGACGCTGCAGCCCATACTCTTGAGCTCGGCCACGAAGACGTCGTGCTTGGTGTCCGCTCCAGCGCTTCGTGATAGGTAGATCAATTCGCGGGCGCCGTGCTCGGCCATCCAGACGGAAATGGCGCGGCCGAGACCCCCGAGCCCCCCGACAAGAAGGTAGGAACCGGATCCGTCAAATGTGATGGGTCGGGCCATCTTGACAGTCTCAAACTGGGTATCCGGGTGTTCTGGGTTGTGAGAGATGGAAATGCCAATTCGTCCAATGTGAAACCCCTTTTGCATGTACCGGAACGCGTCCTGGGTTTGACTGGCTGGGAAAGATTTGACGGGTCGAACGGGGGTGACGAGACCCTTGGCACACCAGTCGAAGGCGTCCAGCATGTGTCTGTATAGAAGGTTCTTGTGTCAGAAAAGTAGTCTCTTGTGTCAAGCGTGGATTTGGACAAGAACAGCCTTTGGAGAAGGATCTCGAGGTGGTTATATTGTGCTCAACTCACTTTCTCAGAATCCACGGCTTCGACCAGACGCGGTCAATGTCAATACAGCAGTAGCTGCGGTTCTTCAAAAAGGGCTCCATGTCGAGTTTCCCACGGCCGATGAGATCTCGCTTTCCAATCTCAACCAAGGTACCAAACTCGGCGACGCATGTCCACGTTGCGTGCAAGAGCTCGCCGGAGAGGGAGTTGAGGATGACGTCCATGCCTTGGCCACCAGTCTCCCGCATAACGTCACCGACAAAGGACTTGTCACGGGAGTAGAAAATGCGATTCCGCGGGATGTTGAAGTTGTTCATCAGGAACTCGACCTTGTCTTCTCTGCCGACGGAACAGTACACTTCAGCGCCGACCATCTGGGAAATTTGCACAGCGGCCAGACCAACGCCACCACATGCGCTATGAATCAAGACGGTCTATGTATATATCAGCAAAGGGGGACATCTTAGCCGCCGGCCATGACTACGTACCTGACCCCTGGAAAGACGTGCAGTAGCGAACAAGCCGTGGATAGCCGTAATATATGGCATGATCATGGACGCGGCCTCATCGAACGTGATGTTGTCGGGGACATGAGTACAACTATAATCCGGAGTGACAATATAAGTCCCAAAGGCCTGCTTCTTCAAGCAGCAGATGCGATCGCCGACCTTGAGCTGGTTGGGGTCCACGTCCTTTCCGACCCGTGTAATGATGCCTGCTGCTTCGAATCCAAACTGGCGCACTGGAAGTTCCACGATGCCAAGGGCCACGAGGATGTCCTTGCGACCGAGTCAGATAGTACGAAAAAGCTGGCATAGAGTCAATTGACTTACCCGAAAGTTCAAACCTACAGAGTGCACCTGGACCTCTACATCGCCCGGCTTCAGCTCGGCCTCGCGCGGCTGTTGCACCCAACGCAGACTGTTGACCAGGCCAGGCGTCCCGATGTCAAGGGAGGCCATTCCAGCAGGCTCCGACAGGAGGAGTTCGTCACGTAGCGCGAATTTATGGAAGCGCCCAACCTGCACCTGGCCGTCGATAATGGCCCATTCAAAGTCGGACTTTACGGCGTCGTCGTCGGCGTCGTCGCGTTTCTCGAATTTGGCCAGGACCCGGGGGATCATGTCCATCGACTGGGCATTGTCGAAGCTGTCCACCTCGCACGTGGCAAAGTCGGCAATCATCTCGGAGCGGACACATCGAGCGAGACCCAAGACTTGGGCGTACCGGGGATCACGGCATCCCCGCTGGCTGAGAGCCGTGATCCAGAGAACACCGGCGCCGCCGAGGCCGAGGAGAAAGTCTTTGAGGAGCTGATAGCGTGGCTCGCTGAGATTCTCAAAGAAGGGTTTGTCGAGGTCCAGGCAGGAGAGGACATCCTGTCCGACTGGCGGAGAGCCATCCAACTTGCACCTTGTCACTGCGTAACCGTCATCTTCTAGTCGGCGCAGTATCCGCCGAGTGGCGGCTCCATTCTCGTCTTCGACAAGAACAGTGACTCGTCTAGGGGCAGTCTCCTGGGGCAAGTCATGTCTTGCTACTATGGTCGCAGTGAGTTGGTGAGGCTGTTCGGCATCCAGAACCGTGGCTTCGATGCTGCCGAGCCCTGCCGCCGCAAGCCTTGACTGCCATATTTCGGGACTGAGGACGGCGGCTTCGTCAGACCCGTCAGCGGTGCCTTGCCACCACGTCGGGAGGACTCCGAAAACATAGGTGGCCCATTTGGACGAAGGGCAAGTCTCCTGTATAAGCAGTCGGCCGCCAGGGCTCAGGAGCCTCTGGATGTTGGTCAGGCTCTGCTGCGGGTTCCTGGTGGCCCCAATGACGTTGGACGCGATGATGAGGTCGTATTGGTGTCCCTCGAAGCCCTGATCCGCGGGATCTTGGCCGATATCCAGAGTGGTGTATTCCATATTGGGGAGCAGCATCGGCTGGTCCTTGCTGGATACAAAGCCTGGCGAGCTCAAGGTATACTTGGAACAGAGCACCTGGCCATCAGGGCGTGTGAGGTCCTCGGCAATGCCACTGGCTGCCGATGAGCTTCTGTCGCCGCCAATCTCGAGGATGCGCAGGTTGGGTTTGAAGTGTGCTAGATGCCGAATAAATGGGCCATGGTCAATGGATTTGTGCACGAACTGCAAGACACTAGACAGTGTCTCCTCCGGGAGAATATCTTCGAGTGTCTGTCCTGAAAGCAAGAGATCCATCTTCGTCCAGATCTCGCGGATGGCATTAGCGACGGGAGACATTGGACTGTCGGCAAGACGGTTCGAGAGAGCGTGGATGCGGGCCGAGATGTTTTCGTTGTCGAGATTGCTCATGACAGACGCTAGGTTGGCGACAACCACCTTGGAGGCGGACGTGATCCAAGACGTATACTTGAGCATATGAGGAGCGAGGACCACCGGCTTAGACGTCGAGTAAAGTCGGCGCTTCGAGGATAGTAAGCAGAGTTGCCCGAGCTCCTCGAGGAGATGCAAGTATTCAGAGCGACCTGCTGGTGCGAGGAGGAGCTCGCCAACATTCATAAAGTCAATATCGGCGCTCCACTCGTACCTTGCCGCCGCGTGTGTGTCGGGGACCTCATTTGAAAGGGAGTTGGCCGCAAGTGACATTTTGATATTCTCAGCCTCGACGACGACGACGCCGCCCGCCGTGCAACGGCCTCCTCCCACTACGGAATGGTTGCTTGACAGCCTCGCGCTGACACTGGTGACCATGTCGGACGAGCAACGGTAGACGCTGAGCCTGTCCATGCTGGTAGGAAGCCAAGTCTTTGTCTTTCGCATCTGGCCGTTGGTGGCGGCGGCACCTAGGATCTGGATGGTCGCGTCGAGCACGGTGGGATGGATGTGGTAGTTGGCCTCATCGCCCTGCCTGCCGTTGACAACATTTCCAATGGCCCGGTTGTCCCCTGGAGGCGTTGAAGTCTCAATGGTGGCAAGTGTTTGGAAGCAGGGGCCAAGGTCAAGACCCCCCTTGCTCATGTTGCTGTACCACTTGTCTGTGTTCACCTTGCGAGGAAGGGGTTCGGGATCCTGTCCCGGGCCTGGGTCAGACGTGAGCGCCATGACTTCGCCCGTGCAGTGTTTTGTCCAGATGTCACCGTTGTACGAGGCCATGGTGAATTCCCACCAGGAACTGTTCAGGGCCGTTGTGAGGCTCTTTGGCCGGAACGTGGTTATCATCTCCGTGGGCTTGCCCTTGGGGAGGACTAGTGCTGTGCTGACAAGAACATTTTGAATGCTGAACCCGTCGTTGATGCCCGTCGTCTGCCTCACCGCCTCGCCAGCCATGGCAATGTAGCCGGCAAAGGGGAAAACGATATCGTCCCCGATCTTGTGGTCGTGGACCCAAGGCGTGTTGGATAGGTGAAACAGGTTGCGCCAGGCCGGCTCGAGCTCGGTGCTCTCGACGACTCGGAGGCCAAGGAGATCATGATGGGGGAATTTTCGGAAGCGCCAATCTTTGGACAGACGAGACTCGTACCAGCAGGTGTTCTCGTGGTTCCACGGGTACCTTGGGAGATCTGGTAGACAAGAACCCGTGGGGAACAAGACGTCAAGGTTGATGTCCACATTGAGTGAATGGAGTTTGCCGACGGCAGCCAGATAGGATCCAAGACAATCCTGGTTGCGGATCATGACTGACAAGTAAGGACAAGGTGAAGAGGTCTCGGTGAATATTTGTCTCAGGGGTCCCGCGAGGGCTGAGTGAGGGCCAATCTCGATAAAGACGGCATGCTTGCCAAGCTCGTGATTCAGGAGGTTTGTGACGGCCTCACGGAACTGCACGGGGGATTCGAGGTTTGTCCGCCAATATGCCGACCCGAGATTGTGCTCTCCATCCAGCAGCTTTCCCGTCACACTAGAGAAGAAGAGGGCATTCGAAGGACCCTTTCCAGTCACTTGACCGCTAATCAACGAAGCGTAGTCGTCTCCAATCTCAGCCATGTGATACGAGTGGTATGCTTTGTCTACCTGAAGCAGTCGAGCCAACACTTCCGGACGTGTCATTTGAATATCGGCCACCACAGCCTTGACCTTATCTGTGTCACCCGAAATTGTCACACTTTTCGGAGAGTTGTCACAGGCGATGACGACGTTGGGCACGAGGTGCTTCTCCGTATCTCGCCAACTCATTCCAATGGCCGCCATGGACCCTTTTCTCTTCTGCCTATTCGTCACGGCGCCACGGTGATGAGCTGCCATGATGGCTTCACTCGCTGTGAGCGCCCCCGAGGCGTAGGCGGCCGCAATCTCGCCGCTGGAATGGCCGACAACGGCACTCGGCACGATGCCCAGGGCCTTCAGGGAGTCGACCAAGGCGATCTGAATTGCCGTGCACAGGGGCTGGGAGATCTCGGCCGAAGATACGCGGCTCTTCTTGGCCGGCTTCTTGAGCTCCTCCTGGATTGAGTAGTGTGGCCTTTCTCCAGAAATGGCTTGGAGACACTGATCCAGGTGCTGGATGCTGGCTTTGAAGGTCTCGTTGGACTGCCATAGCTGTCGACTCATCTGGGGCCACTGCGCGCCTTGACCTGTAAAGACCATGACGATATTGGGCGGCTTCGTGCCGGGCTTGATGCTTGCCGGCGGCGAGACGGTTTCAATTGCGCCGCCGTTGGCAATAGCGAAGGCCCTGTGCGGCCCATGATCACGCTTCCTAGCCAGAGTGTAGGCCAGGTCGGCGACCTTGGAGGGGTTCTTCTCAACCCAGTTCCGGTAGTTGTCAATCATCCTGGCGAGGGACTTGGCAGAACTGGCCGTGTATAAAAGGAGTTGAGGTTCTTCCGGCGTGGCGTGAATGACGGTTGCGGCGTTGTGCATGGCGGCAGACTCGAGGATTATGTGGGCGTTGGAGCCACCCACGCCGAAGGAATTCAGACTTACACGCTCGAGGCGATCTTGAGGCCAGGGAGTTGGCTCCAGGGGAACCGTTAGTTTGGCCTCCTTAAAGGGGATGTTGGGATTGGGAGCCGTGAACCGGATCTGGGGTGGTATTGTGCGGTGCTCAAGGGCTTTAACCATCTTGATCAGGGACACGAGACCCGAGGCGCCTTCTGTATGGCCTAGATTTGGCTTGACAGAACCAATGTAAACTCCCCGCGCTCCAAAAACACGAGCCACGGCATTGGCCTCGATAGGATCGCCGATGGGCGTGCCGGTGCCGTGGCACTCAACCATAGCTGTTTCCCCAAAGTCGGTGATTCCTGCCATGGCGTACGCTCTTCTCATGAGGGTTTCCTGCGAGCTAGTGCTTGGATGTGATATCCCGGGCGTCTTGCCGTCCGAGTTATTCGTTACGGCCCGGATGACAGCCCGGACCGGGTTGCCGTCGCGAATTGCGTCAGTCAATGGTTTAATGAAGACAGCAGTAACAGCTTCTCCACGGGCATAGCCGTTAGCATCTGCAGAGAAGGTCTTGCACGAGCCATCCTTGGATAAAACGCCTTGCTCTGTTTCAGAAATTGTCATGGCCGGCGCCAGGATCAGATTAAGGCCGCCCACGATGGCGGCTTCGCAATCTCCACGGGCGATGGCCGCGCAGGCCTCGTTGATGCCGATGAGGGCAGAAGAACAAGCCGTACGGATTGTGACGCTGTTCAATGCGTTAGCTTTATAAATCGTTGTTAGGAGGGCGAATAGTACGACGTACCTGGGTCCCCTGATGTCGAATTCATATGATAGCCGATTCGCGATGACAAAGTCCCCTGTACCAGTGATGCGATGCAAGCCATATTGCTGCGGTTCTTTGGCAAACATCTCAGACCAGTCCTCTCCATAGTTTCCGATATAGCATCCCACCGTCTTCCCCCTCCAGTCGGTCACCCCGGCATCTTCAAAGGCCTCTCTGGCAACCTCCAACATCAGCCGCTGTTGCGGGTCCGATCTTTCTAGCTCAGTGCGATTCAAGGGGAAGACAGATGTGTCCAGCGCCCCAAGGTCGACGCTATCATCAAGAAAATGCCCGTATTCTGTAGCCACCGTTCCTGGTTTGGAAACGGGGGAGTGAAAGGCGGAGACGTTGTAGCGGGATTCAGGCACACGAGTCCGGGCATTCTTTTTTGCCAAAAGGAATTCCCATAACTCCTCAGCCGATGCTATTCCTCCTGGGAGGCGGCAAGCCATGCCACAGATGGCCATGGGAGTTTGACACGGGTAGCGGAGCCCGTTTAGCGAGCCATTGATAGTACCGTTATCGTTTGCGGTGTGGCCGTTTATGGAATGGCCATTGAGGCTATGACCGTTGGTTATGTGACCGTTGGTTGTATGACCATTGGCTGTATGGCCGTTGGTGGTATGGCTACCATGAGTTGCAGGGTGTTGAAGGGATGATTCGATCGTTTCCCCATTCCCGACGGTAGCAGCTAAAGAACCCATATTGATCAAGTCTGCTCTTCGGCCGTTAGGTACTAATAGAGTCTTCGCGGTCGACTCGGGGGGTTGGTCGGTTTGGCAGGGAATACGAACACAAGTAGTTCCCGTAAAAATAACTTTCGCTAGCAGAACGGCCTTTGTGCTACCTGCCTCTGACTGGTATGGACAGTGGGAGGCAACAAATATTTGAACCCGCCTCTGTACTGGGCTGGCCTGCTGAGGACTCTCTGGCTTCCTACCTTTTCTTAGCCACAGCCTTATTATGCCTATATATAGTAGCATCGGGCTATCCGCAGGTTCTCATTTACATCATGCCCCGGAATGTACGTTCCATCTTATTGCGTGCGTGTTTCGACTTCAGGCCGCCACAAACGCAACATGTGGCGACTGCGCATCTTGCGCCATAGTTGAGCCATGGCCTTCACGAGGAGTTTATCTGCAGTCTAATCCGCCGGATTCCGATGCCGACTGGCTCAAGAAATGAGACAAGCAGACGGGTTCCGTTTCCCGCGACCCCTCGGTGACTTTTGTGCGAGCTGAATGACCGAAAAGCGTCAATGCATTGGTCGTTGGTCGCGACTTTGCGCATGGGCGGCAGGGGATGCAGTCAGCACCATTACCCCGTGCATGGTACATACATACATGTATGTAACTGCATGTGTGGTTGGTCCAGCCTGATGACTGTACAAGAGAGCCGTAATAATGGATTGAAACTGCGGTAGGTCCTCTCTGCGCTCCCTCGCCCACGATCATACCAAGATTTTCTCCTGTTCACCATAGAGACTATCCGGACGGCGCGTCCATTTTCGCACTGAATAATACCATTTGTCGGACTCATATCATATTTGTCACTTCTTTACTCGCCTCCACTTCCCTTGGCCTTCGATTTTGCATCTCTGCCTAATCGTCTCCAGCATGGTACCGGCACCGACAATGGATCAACAACCAGAACCGGACCACGGACAAAATATCAGGCGAAGGCGTAGTCGGCAGTCGTCTGCGGCGCCATCGGTCCAGTTAGAAGCGAATGCAGCTCCTGCTTTACCTCAACGGGCAGGACGGCCGCTTTCCTTTTGGCTCGCCTTTTCCGGTCTCTGTATCAACACGTTTCTCTTCGCTCTCGACTCGTCCACTCTCTCCGTGGCTCTTCCAGTAAGTCGTCTCTCCCGGCGTATGCTCCATGGGTACCATGAATATCCGCTAATGGCATCCTAGGCCATTGCGCACGAGTTGCATGGCACAACTTTCGAGTCGTTTTGGGCCGGAATCGCGTACCTTCTTTGCGTGGTCATCACCCAGCCACTGTACACCTCACTTTCCGACGTCTTCGGTCGCAAGCCTCTGCTCTACGCTGCTCTCTTACTCTTCGCCATCGGCTCGCTTGTCTTTGGCCTAGCCAAGAACATGACGTATATCATTGTCGGCCGAGCGCTTCAGGGTTTTGGGGGCGGGGGGATGGATCTGCTAAGCGAGATCATCATAACGGATATAACGACACTGCAGGAGCGTGCCATGTTTCTCGGGCTGTTGGCTATTCCCATCGCCATTGGGACCATCATCGGTCCAACTATCGGCGCCGTCTTCAGCGAATTCATCTCTTGGCGATGGATCGGCTACGCAAACTTGCCCTTTGTCGGAGTCTCGTTCCCCATCACATTCTTTTTCCTTCGTCTCCGTACGGTCAACGACTCCCTCATGGACGATGTGAAGAGGCTGGATTGGGGGGGCATGGCTCTCTCCTTCACCGGAATGATTCTTTTCGTCCTACCTCTTAGTTGGGGCGGCGCCTTGTACTCGTGGGCCTCATGGCAGACACTTGTCCCGTTGATTATGGGAATCCTGATTCTGGTTGGTTACTTTGTCTACGAGTCACTACCCGCCGCTCCGATCATGCCCTATCGATTACTACAATCTACAACAGCCAAGGCGACACTGCTGGGGAACTTTATGCAAGGCTTCGTTCTCTTCCCGCTGCAACAGTACTTGTTGCTCTTGTTCCAGGCAGTCTACCTACTGAGCCAAATCGACACGGCCGTGGAGCTGCTCCCTACCAGCATCACATGCGTCTTGGCCGCCAGTGGTGTGGTCATCACCATAGGTCTCCTCAAATCGGGATATCTATGGAGTATCAGACTGTTCTGGGTTGTCCTCACAGTTGGCACCGGCCTTGTCGCCCTGTTAGATGAAGGCTCCCCCCGTGCTATGCGAATGGCCATCCCCATCATCTGGGGCGCGGGTATAGGCGCATTGTTGCGTCTCCTCCACCTTCCAATGCAAGCAAGTGTTGAAAACGTGGATGACACGGGGCTGGCCGTCGGGCTCGTCCTGTGGTTTCGCCTGGTGGGAGGCCTCCTCGGACTCGCCGTCTCATCCTCAATATTTATCAGTGTCTTTGCCAAGTCCATTGCCGGCGTTGACAACCTCCCCGAGTCTCTTGCTCCCCTGAGAGAAGCGAGCCGGGCCATTAGCTTTATACCAACGCTGAGGGATCTGGGTTTTTCCCGGGACGTGTTGGGCCCAGTCTTGGGAGCTTACCACAAAGCTTTCCAGACAGTATTTTACGCAATGACTGCCTTTGGCGGTGTTGGTTTCGTAAGCTCACTATTTACCAAGGAGCTCACTCTGCAGAAAAGCGACCTTGGCCGGCAGGCGTTTGAGGGACAGCAATTATTACCCTAAAAAATGACTGGACGTCCTAGCAAGGTCTGGACACACTTGATTCGCCTTTGAATGTGGTTAACCATATTGTCTAACCAGACAAATCGTAAAAGACATGTCAATAGTACGTAATAATAACTACTGTCAAAGTCATGATACACGATACCGCTGTACGAAACCCTGTTGTGTAATCATTCGCAAGTGGACCGCAAACTGTGATGTATTACTTCTTGGCCCAGATAATGTGTCCAAGTCAGTATTGCTAGACGTCGGGTTAGCTGTAATAACTACTATCAAGAACTACTAGCAGGGATAGGCTTTGTGTAGGAAGCTAAAGCCGACGAGGGCGCCGAATTTTCACGCTCGGTTAAAGTCTCAGGCAGCGAGAGGTTGAGAGGTTGAGAGGCAGTCAAATCGCCCTCATACCGTCGAACGGCTGCCGTCCACCCAATTGAATTAGTACAGAGACAGTTCAAGTAGAGAATTAGGGAACCTAGGAGACCGAGCCGGGCCGTCCTGACACATGTGGCACGCTCCACTTGAGATTCAAATGGGACTTGGAGATCCTCTTCCGGGTTCCGGGTCCCGATATTCGTGCTAGTCGAGTTAGCGCCGGACCGGACGGACACGGAACCCGTCCTGTCGCACGGACATTGCCTACCTAACCCTAACCCCACGGGCCAGATTGGGTCAAAGCCAGATATAAGGTAAAACCGCCCGCCTTTCTCCCCAGGGTAGCTACCACTGTTCTGAGGACTTTGATATCTATCTTCAACATTAATCGTACCAGTTCTTTTCAGCGCAGACACCATGTGGCGCATCCCAACGGACACCCCTCAAACTTCCACTCCCAACGGACGCACCAAGCTCCAGGAAGTCACCTCAGAAACCCCCTTGGACGAAATCTTCCAAAAGTGGGGAGAAGATGGCGCCCTTGTCATCAAAGGCCTCCTCACCCCTGGTCAAGTAGCCGAATTCACCTCTGAAATCGAACAAGTCATTGAAAACACTCGGCGTGGCGCTCTGCTGGACCACCCGCTGCTTCAAGCCTTTCACGGCCGCCGAACGAAGCGCGCCGCCGGTCTCGCCAACCATAGCAAGGTATTTCGCGAGAACCTTCTCGAGAACGACCTAGTTCATGCCATCTGCCACCGCAACTACACTACGGGAGGCAACGCCGGCGATTACTGGCTGTCCACAGGGTCAACTTTGTTTGCCGGCGGCCCGCAAGACCCGCAGGAGCTGCATCGAGACTTGAACAACTACCCTCCTGCCGTCTTGCTCGGCCCAGACTTTGACGATGTGCAAATGAACTTTCTGATTGCCCTCAGCCCGTTCAGGGAGGACAACGGCGCGACCCGGGTCATCCCAGGGAGTCAGAAGTGGCCCTTTGACCAGCGCGGCAACCAGGAAATGACGATCCCGGCCATCATGGACCCGGGCGACTGCCTCCTTTTGAGTGGCAAGGTCGTGCACGGCATGGGTGCGAATACAACCACAGAGGAGAGAAAGGCATTGCAGCTGTCTATTTGTGCGGGCTATCTGACGCCATCCGAGGCGCATCCGAGCATTGTCACCCTAGAGACTGCCAAGAAGCTGTCTCCAAGGGCGCAGCGATTTTTGGGGTTCCGGTCCCAGTACCCTAGGGGGTCACCTGGATTGTGGACCAAGGATTACACCGAACTGGCTTTGCATTTGCAACTGGAT
Source organism: Metarhizium humberi (assembly GCA_020102295.1). Classification (NCBI taxonomy): domain Eukaryota; kingdom Fungi; phylum Ascomycota; class Sordariomycetes; order Hypocreales; family Clavicipitaceae; genus Metarhizium; species Metarhizium humberi. The sequence goes on from JACEFI010000027.1 coordinate 44,666, forward strand.
GATCTTGATGGCCTGATGGTGTATCTTCGTGACCTTGCGAAAAGTCATCCAGTTGAAGACCCGGTTGGCAAATTGTTTTAGACCATTGTAGATTTAATTCGGCCCGAGTAACTGGGTAGAGAGACAGATAGTGTTTAACAAGCTGATTACTTAATTTGAGGTTTTTCGACTTGAAAGTTTCTAGATTGTACCTGTCACAGACCGTGTTCAGTGTAGCAGGGTGGTGACCAAAGTTGCTGAATCGTTACGAGCTACGCGACTTTAGTTGATGGGGCCAATCTCTGAATATCCCAAATCTTAGTTACCATCTGCCCAGTTTGGATACGAGAGCTTCCGCTGTTTCCTTTGCATTTTTTGGCATCGAAGAGTACCATATGCGGGGTTGAGACATCAGACGAAGATGGCGATGGTGTCACTCAAAATCACAAAGTGTCTCTACAATTAGTGAACTAATGCCTCTTCTCCCAAGTATAGACTGCCGATGTTATAGAACATAAAACGGCAATAACACTTTGGATCTGGCTCAATGCAATCAGAGGCTAGGTACACGGAACGTTTTGTCCTCAACCATCACCTAGCTCTTCTGTGCTCTTCGCCGTCCTTACGGGTCATGGACTCCCATTTCCACCTGAGATACGGCCAGAGAAGACACCCGGTAAATACGGAAAGCAAAGAATCCACAATGCCCAATCCCCTCTTTGGTGACGGCCCAATCATATTGGTGAAGAGCAATGAGCCAGCCAGCGAGCCGTCACAGATGATGAAATCGCCCCTGTCCACGGCGGAAGTGATGAGTGAAGCGATCTTGTCCGAAGATGGGAACCGAGCTTCGAGCTCCGACATGGTGTAGCCGTCAAGACCCTGAATGCGCTTTGTGAGATTCGTCTTGGTCTTCTGTTCCAGGGCAAATCCAGGGGATACAAAGTCCCCTGGAAATGCGCAGTGGATCGAGTAGGTCGATTCGGGGCAGCAGTATCGCAGCACTTCCAACCGCAGAGTATCTGCAAAGGCACGAGTTGCACACTTGGCCGCTTGGAGGAGATGAAGCCATCAGCCACAAGTGTGGTCATGAACGTAGTAAAGAAATACTCACGAGTGTAAGCAATGGAGCCAGGAGAACCCAAAAACGCGGCGGCGCTTGTGACAAAGACAATCTGACGTATCCTGGGGCCAGGGCGGGGATGAATGGGTCCTTTCAAATCATCCTCTGTCCATATGTCGAGCAGAGACTTGGCTGCGTACACGGCGGTAAAGTAGTTGTTCCGCATGCAACTTTCAAGAGCCTGTGCCTTAATATCAACGATAAATCCGTTCTCAGCATGGTTACCGCCGGCAACACAGTACAAGACGTCAGCAATCCGAGGCTGTTTTCTAAATGCTTCGTCAACCTGCCGGTCAGGTGGTTAGTTGTTAGGTATGTATTCAATTAGAGCCGCCATGGGGAATGGGGGCACACCTTTGAAGCATCCGCCATGTCGATGGCGACGGTATTGACCTCCTGATCCCCAGTCAAACACTTGGAAAGTATCTCCTCTCTGGCCCTGGCAAGTGCGTCTGGCCTGCGGGAGAAAATTGTGATATGGGCCCCTGCGAATGCTGATTAGTCCTAGAAGTACATCTTAGGATACCGGCGCTGCTGACCTCGGGTTGCTAACTGCTGGGATATGGCTTTGCCCAATCCCCCAGATCCCCCCGTAACAAAGACGGTCTGATGATGTTAGAATGGATTGAGAGCTCTCAATTAGAGAGATTTCAGGTCAGACACCCCCGCAGAGCAGAAAACTTGCCTTTCCGCGAAAATCCTCGGGTCGCTTCATCATCAAGAGATCCACACGTGCTTCTTTTGCTCTCGGGTGAGAGGATGAGGGTTGTCGGTTGAGAAGGAGAGTCTAAGGGATGCCTTTAGCTATCTCCAAGGACAAATGATAGAACTCGGCCATCACTTGTCTTCCGGGTACAACATGAAATGCATATCTACGCCGTTTCGAAGGGTTGGGACGGACTTGACCAATCGGCGTCCAGGCCGATTGGGTGGATCCCGGGTTCCGGATCCCGTGGGAGTCGAGGACAGCGGGAGAATTACTCTGTACGTAAGAATTTAATAGCTGTACAAGCCCCTTCGCTCAGGCTACTATTGCGTTAGACGTGTTCGACTTTACTAGATGAGTAGTTATTATTTGCACAAAGGACTGCCAGTGTCATAACAACACGTCGCCCGACAATCATGGATTTCCTGGCGGATTTTATCAAGGCTCAGAAGATCAAGGGGCCCCAGATGAAAGATGCCCCAACCTTCTACCGCAACCTCGAGGAGGCTTTGGACCTCCGGCGATCCGATCATGGCATGTTCACCAACGGTCTGAAGAGTCCCTGGAAGTCAGGCAAGGCCGTCGACTTTTGCTCCAACGATCTTCTGTCCCTGGGAAAGACGGGACTGCTTCGCAAGGAGTTCCTCGACGAGCTGGGCCGTAGCCCCGACTTCCCCATCTATGCAGGAGGTTCGCGCCTGGTGGACGGGAACTACGATTACATTGAACAAGTTGAGCAGGAAATTGCCGCCTTCCACGGCGCTGAGATGTCACTCATTGTCGGCTCCGGTTTCGAGGCTAACAATGCCATCTACTCGGCAATCCCACGTCCCGGCGACGCCATAGTCTACGACGAGCTCGTCCACGCCAGCGTCCATGACGGCATGACGCACTCGCTGGCCTTGACCAAGGTTGCCTTCCGCCATAACGATGTCGAGGCCTTGAGAGATGCGCTAGTAGAACTTGTGGACTCACAGCCCTTGATCAAGGACGGCTCGCGCACGGTTCTTATATCCGTCGAGTCCGTGTACAGCATGGATGGTGACGTTTGCCCTCTACGCGAGATGCTCGAGATTTCCCGGGAAGTGTGCCCCAAGAAGAATTTTGCCTTTATTGTGGATGAGGCCCATGCAACGGGGATAATTGGCCCCAAGGGCGTAGGACTTGTCAGTCTCTTAGGTCTCGAGAAGGAGATTGCTATTCGACTCCATACATATGGAAAGGCTTTGGCCTCGACAGGAGGTAACATGTCACAATTCATCTTCTGTTTCTGTATATGGGCCTAAATGCTGATCCTCGGTGTTTATATAGCCGCCATTTTGAGCAACGGGACGGTTCGAACGGCTCTGCTCAACTTTGCTCGTTCCGTCATCTACACCACTGGCCCTTCCTTTCCTTCGGTTGCATGTATTCGGGCAGCCTACAACTTGATGCGCAACGGAGAAACGACAAAGGTAAAGTATTTGACGATGACCATCTATTCCGAGTTTCCACCTAGCTGTCACCCAGCGTCTCAACTTATGTCAGTAGCCGTTAACAATGTGTCTCTAGTTACAAAACAGCATCCAGCATCTCGTGAAGCACTTTTTCGAAACCATCACGTCGAACCCTGTGTGGGAAAAAGCCAGCGAGATGGGGATTCTGTCCATCCCTCTGGTCGACGATTGCGAAGGACGCGAGTTCCAGACGCACATTGTGCCCCTCTGGACACGGCAGCGGTATAACTGGTGGCTCGTATTCCATCTGCAGTTAGCGGGAATTGCGGCCGTCCCCATTGACTACCCCACGGTTCCAAAGGGCCAGAGCAGGATTCGGATCATGGTTCATAGCGCCAACACGGAGGCCGAGGTCGAGTTTCTTGCCAGCACCATATGCGAATGGGCACAAGAGATGATTGGCATTGAGGAGTCCGGGGAGGTCAAGGGAAAGACGCCCAAAGCCGCTCAGAAAATCTACGCCTTGATGGCTGCTGCTAGCGCTTGAGGGCCTGGGGGGGCATATGGGCGAGAGTTGTCACATAGTAGCGGCAAAGAAGCTCCAGGGGTAACTGGGGAACTATTTGGAAATGGGTTCAATGAGTTGACTTTTTATGCACAACACGAGGTTTTATGAGTCGAAGCTACAGTGCAAAGAACGTTCAATCAATCTAGCATTGAATTAGAACACTACATCATGAGACCTATTCTTCAGAAGAAAAATGGCAAAGAGTGGCTTATTTCTCAAATTTGTTTTAAGCGCCAATCTCTATGTTGACAGAGGACGTGGAGGGTGACGTAGTTGCAAGATAAATGCTAATGCGCCGATTTTAGGGCATGGTGTCTCCCCAGAAAGCTGAAAAATATAGTTCTCGTCATCTTTCGAATCGGGGAAACTCCGTCATGCCCCAGTCGGCTCCGACTGCATACCGCGCTGGAGGTGATGTTGACGGCTGACCCAACCCCCCTTGTTGCAACCACAAGTTGTCGCAGACGCCAAACTCCTCATCTGTCGCCCTTGAATCGAAGTCTACGCCATCGTATTGTCCCAAGAAATCACTTGCATAACTAGTGGCAGTCTCTAGCTCGTCGGCCAGAAATTGAGATTGTCCCATGTTGCTTTGTTCTGAGGGACTCAAGAGGTTGAGTGAGTCGTCCAAGCCCCCAGCTGAAATGCCACCTTCCGGATTGTGCCGCTCAAGCGCCATGACTCGAGGCGTTCGACTGGGAGAATGTACTTGTATTGGCGAGCCATTCGAGAGACTGCTCCCAGACTGAGGAGATGGAATCGACGTTGCGCTTGTTGCACGCGGGTTGAGCTTCTGCCGCTTATTAGGCGTATTTTGAGTAGTTTTTACACGCATCAGAAAACGCGAAATCTGGCACAGGCGTCTGTTGTAGCAGTTTTCTCCCTGGGAGTCGGCTATGACTTCAAGCATTTCGGTGTAATCCCGCAGCAAATCTTGGTCAAATTCTTGCCCCCTGCCCCTTGCACCTTGCATATAGATAGCATGCAGATATAGTGGTGGATGGGACGCAACAAGGCTACATGAGAATTTACAAAAGTCAGCATTTTGCTTCTAGTTGAACCAGTTGGTGACAAGGACAAGCAAACGGCGAGGAACGGGGGTATTGCACACTACTGACCGTGCGATGGCTACATGAAGCCCTCCTTCTTGGGTAGACTGCCAGAGGTGCAGAACAAGCCTCATGCATCGCCTGGCGACGTGTATCTGCTGCTGGAATAGTGCGTCTGGATGGTTCTTGTAGGGCCAGAGGAGTAGCAACTGCACACAGAGAAAGTCGACCGCTAGCTTGGCTTTCCAGACGGGTTGTTTCTGATGACTTTCCACCTCATTCAAGTGGATGCGCCAGCTAACCAGCCAGTCTTGAAGTCTCTGAGAGATCTTGGCCGCGATCTGTCGAACTTGGTCATCAGTTCGCACCTCGACCTGGTTGGAGTACACTCTCAAGTAAATCATCTCCTCAATGACAGCCAACTCTGTTCTTGCAAACAGATAGGCCATCGTGCCGCCATCATCTGGCGCCAACGTATAGTCCAAGACTAAATCGGAAGCTGGTATGCTAGGAGATGTGCCAGTTGTCCAGCAAACCGTCTTATCGAGAATGTATAAGCAGTAGGAGACGCTTCGTCGCTCCTGGGCCGCTTGTTCACTGAAATGACCACGAAAGTACTCCCATTGATGAATACCCGTGGATTTTGCGCATTGCGCAGCCAGAGAAAATATCGCCTCGACGAGATATAAGGAGAGATGCTCCTGTGCCACTATGCACTTTATGTATTTTCATCCCTATTAGTGATGCGGCGGTCGGCGTTTGCACGGACTGACTCCAACTTACCAAGGACAAAAGCGCCTGGACGTTGACAAGGCAAGGAGAGAGCAGTAGCTCAACGTGTTTGATGGCTCGCTTCGCGTTCATGAGGAAACCTGCGGTGATGTCGGAGTCGATGGACAAATGCCTGCGTCTATGCTTACTTTGCAAGGGTTTTCCCCATCGAGAGCGTAGCGAATTCGCAGTCAGCGTCATGAGAATCAGGTTGTTACAGCAAATCATGGTTGCCGCGTCACGTTCAGGGGATGTAGATTGTTCCAACGTGGCAGCCATTTCCTCAACCTGTTGTTTCGTCCAAATGGGAAAGTGAGGATTGACCGTAGCAAAATACGGCTCAATCATGGCGTTCAATATTGCTGACGGAGGTGCCGTGGGCAACGACTCATCGGTAGGAAGATCCTCTCGCTGGTTCAAGGGAAGACTAACATCGCACAGGGCCAAATCACTGCATTCCTTCAATGCTGGCATCTCAGGATCAAGACCATCCGCGAGCGTGTCCTTGAAGGTGAGCATTAGAGACTCCAATGACGTGGGACCGAATAACTTTTCACCCAATCCTTGACTGGGTAGTGTAAGAAATGTCCCCTGGGGTTTGGTGAATCCATGATTGACTACCACGTCTGGCGATTGCAAGCCAGAAGGCCTTGTACGGCTCGATTGTCTCGCATCACTGCCAAACGAAGCAGGCAATGCCACACTGCAAAGCTCCTTTGGTGTTTTCTGATTGTCCAGCATAGAAGACTTGAAACAAGTATTAGCAAAAGTGACCCGAGAGGCGTCCCCATCGAGTGCTGGGATTACCTCCAACGTCTGAATGCGACAACTGAGTCCCAAGATTGTTTGTCTCCTACAGATTGTGAGATGAGAGCTGGAGGAAAGAGACGAGCAGGCGCCACTTACAGAAGAGCGGTTTGGTTACACTTTTTGCCCTGGCCAGACCACTCGCAAACCTGGCCGAGACGGGAGCAATTTGCGCAAGCAGGTTTTTCTCTCCCGCACCGTATCTTTTTGGCACGACATAGGTCACAGACTGCTCACACATGACATGGTTAGGCTTTTCACATTTCTTTGAGTGTTCAACACGCAGGAGAAAACGCCTACCAGCATAGTCGCCCCTTTTTGTCTCCATCGTCCAGCCGGAAATAAAGACTAAGCGTGTGAGAAAATAGCTCGCAGCTTGCTGTTTGACGTTTCTTTCAACTCCGGAGCACGACGGTGGCTAGTCCTGCGCATCGCGTACACTTTCGTTGTACCCATTGCTCAGACATGTCAAGCAATCTTGAGGTGGTTACATGACAGTCTAGATATATTAACAAAGTCTGTAGTGGCACACACTCTCACGCACGATGTCGAATAGGGAAGTTTTGGAGGCTGTGTCACATGCCGCAACGGTATTCTAAGACAGCTGCGGAACATGCAAGATTTGACAAGAGGCCTATCCTGTTTCAATCATCGTACCTAAATTACGGAATATTATTGGATGGATTACCCATTTCCTACATATGACGTGTGCTACCTGGACCATCGGCATTGTGCGCGACACCCGCGCCTGTCGTTCGACAGTTCTGCCGTCCGACCTGAGACCAAACCCTGTTCCAACGGCGCTGGATGGGACCAATCATCCCAAGCGTGCTGTCAATGGCTATCTATCCGGTGAAGTACAACGCCCGCCACAGGTCCCGTTGTGCGCCCCTTTGAACGAAGTGGTGTTCCAATCATTCGACTTTAGACCCCAGCTCGTTTAGAACAGTAGTGCTAGGTCGCGTTGTTTAGGCTAGTGTGTTTTGAGATTATAGTGAACATAGTAAGCAACCAAATATTGAGGCGCTGCTACTATGTTGCGCTGGATGGTGCTTCTGGCATGGCTTAGATCAAACATCCCAGCATTCATACCAATATAATCCTCACCCGGTCCACCTCTTCGGAGCCTCCGGTCGCTACATGCATACACCTTTAAAATCGGGTGGCAGAGAGACCTTCAAGGGGAATTTCGGAAAGAGGTTGGGCATTCAGCTGGTCCAATTGGTGGTGGCTTTTGATGTCACGGTTACCTTGCAGCTAGCGAACAACTTGTAGGGCGAAAATTACAGCTGTGTGTATTCAGTAGTAGGCAGCCATTTCGACGGTCACCCTGTATGTTTCGGCCAGACCTGTCTGGTGCTTGGATATTCGTCGTCTGACTGCACCAGACATGCAGAAACCGCTCCACACCACCATTGCTTCAGCCAGCCCGGTGTGCTGACACTCGCTGAAATAAGACATACCAGATACTCTGCTCGCCGTTTATCAGTGCAGCGGGGCTTGCTGATCGGTGCGTTGACGGGCGCTCTTGACGTGACCTTGGTCGTGGCGTGATGACGCCGCATTCTTTGTGAAACAGAGACGCTAAGCGCTGTCCACCAACGGCCAATTACATATATGTACGTGTACACGGCTTCGTTTGCCATCTTGCGTGAGTTTTACGGGTATGAAATATAGGCGTTTTAACCCACACAAATATTAACGCTGTGAGAAGGGTTCGATTAGAGGGCTTGGAACGTAAGGGTTCAATTCAATAATAATCTCGTAGGATGTCAAAGGTCCTGAGTTGCTAAGAGGAAGTAATGGAGAGGTGACAACTATATATACATGAAAGGAACGCCCGGGCCCAGGGCTCTTGCCCGGCCACCTGTTCAAGTCGTGTAACCAATAAGTCCCGTATCAGTGAAGACCCTTTGTTGGGCTTCACGATCTGTTGGGCCCTTTCCGTGCAACAAATGCTGTCTGCCTGCTGAAGTTCCCAACCTCGCGTGTGACAAGGGCTTGGTAATATGGCCTTGGAACGAATTCGTATTTAGATAATAGTCGCTTTAGTATCATGGGTGTATGATTTTCTTAAAGTGTTAAAGGGCAATTGACCCTTATTTATATCAAGCAGCGGCGAGCAAGCGAGCCCGAAAACCCCAGGCCTCAGCAAGGTCTCGAGCTCTTGTGTAACTATCATCAGGCTCGAGGGTCGGCCCGTGCCGTTATGATAACGTGACCTCCGTGTAACATTGGACTGTCCTGCTTGACTCATCTTGACTCTCCTCCCACGTCTTAGAGAGAGGAGCTCATTTTGAATGTGAGCGACCAACGGTTGCTATGCGCCTTGCTGAAAACAAGAACCGTGACACAAATCAACCATGAGACGAAAGAGCCAAGCCTAGTCTTGTCTCAATAGAGAAGTGACTACCTAGAGATATAAATTATGCTACTAGCTATTTATATATATAAGAGCTATTGACTATAATTTAATAAAAGTAAGTTTAATTATAGCACAACTAAACATTATTAATAAGAAACTTAAGAGCCGTTGGACTGTACAGATATATTTCCTCTTAGCGCGTCCATTAACGGGTCAATCAGTCGTACATTTCGGATAGCTTCGTAAATCATTGATATCCAGGAGCCAATTGTCTTCTTTTCCCTTCCATTCAGAATCTTACCAAGGTATGTTGGATGCTCTAGAAGCCCTGTGTGAAACGGAACACCTAACTTGTGTCGTACTTCCCGATATAATATTTTAGAACCTTTGCCAATTAGCTCTTCAGTGTAGGGATGATCGATAAGCTCCTTTGCCAATTTGTTGTATAGCTTATTTAAGGCTATAGTTGCTCGTGATCTCCAAATAGTAAGATCAGTTACACTCGGGCTACTGACTGGTTCGTGATAAGAAAGGCTGTCAATAATAATATTTATTGCTGCTCCAGCCACCACACCACATCTTTCCTCAATAGCGAGAGAATTTGTTTTGGGCCAATTATCGGTAATGTGTGATGTTAGGGCAATATCAAGCTCATGTAGTGCTGTATTGGGCAAACTAGGGAACATTTGGCTGGACAATTCAGCCAAAATTGCTGGTGATTGCTCGATAAACTTTAATTGCAAGGCCCGTAAATCCAATGCCTGACAGCTGACGTAGAGATGGCAAGCACACATAATGGACAATATTTCGACCGCATCCATGGCGAAGCGACTGCTAGCTAAGGCCATAGAATTTACTGACTGGTTATGCATTTCAGCTGCTTGAATACAAGCGCCAAAGGGGTGTGCTAAATAGGCTAGTTCCGCCATGTAGGCCGCCATGTTTGTATCAACACCTTTCATAGTAAAAGATAGGTTTAGATTATCAGCAACGAGGTTCGTAGGAAGGCCATTATTGAGGTGAGGCTCTATCATCTCAGTTGCTTGGGCAAATATTATTTTCCCGAGCATCTGCAAGGTAACGCGTGTCTTTTCCATCGCCGAGGTGATAGAGGCAGCCTGGAAATTACACCCATAGTAGGCATCGTTTGACTCTACGTCGACGAGAGGATTATCGCAAGATGAGTTGAGCTCAACTTCTATTTGGTGATGAGCCAACTGGAGATCTTCTAGCTGTGGCCCAATCCATTGTGGCACACTACGCAGAGCATATCGGTCCTGAATCAAACCAGAACGGTTACGATCCTTATTACCGTTCATGTTCTGCGCAAGGCGAGATCCCTGTAATAAGTAGGAAACATTGCGAGCGCATTCTATTTGGCCACTATGTGGACGTGTGGCGCTAATAAATGGGTGAAAGCTCTCAGAGTTTCCCGCTAAAGCTTCAACAGCGATCACAGACAATGCTTGCACCAGCACTGAAAGTAGTTGGGATTCGAACATAACCAGCGCCGCAAGTGCCGCTGAGGACGAAGTGCCATTAACAACGCTCAAACTTTCCTTAGGACCCATTACTCGTGGATCTAGACCCTTGGAAACGAGTGCGTCATAAGCGGTGACTACTTTGGAGTTTGCTCTCGGAGATTCTTGAACTTGAACATATATGTCAGGGCTCCCCTCGAGAGCCCCAGCGATATACGAAAGTGGCAATAAATCTCCTGACGCAGAAACAGATCCTCGTAGGGGAACTACCGGCGTAATTTTATACTCCAAAAGTTTGAGGAGTGACCTAACGACTTCAGGCGACACAGCCGAGTGGCCACGTACCGCCGAGTTACAGCGAACAGCGATAGTCGCTCGTACCCATGGAGCAGGCATAGCGCATGGCTTTAGTCGAATGCCATCGTCATATTTATTGCGGTCGACTTTATCTGCAGACACTAACACTCCAGCCTGAGTATGCTGCAAAAGCGATGACTGAAGATCGATCAATCGATTCGTTCGAGAATCAGCGCTGCCGCCGAACCCAGTGTTGACACCTATTTCTTGTTATAATCCACCAGACCGCCTACAGATCCCTACAGCTGTAGAATGAGAACTAACCATATATAAAGTATCCTTTGTCAAGCTGCTCTAAAAGCACCCTGACGCTTGCTTCCATCCTTTTGTATAATGCAGATTCTTTCGGAAAACTTGGCAGACAGTCGTCGCTTAATAAAATCAAGACTGTCAGTCACCAAAATCCTTGAATTGGGTCGATCATGGGTATACTTACTAGGCTACAGCTGCAACTGCTCCGACATCAAGAGATTTGCCATCCAGTTCGAATTCTGCAATCTTAATATGACGCTTTGAGCTACGCCATATCCGAAACGCTGTGGTGAGGGCCGGTGATAAATTACCAACTGTTGATTCCATGTTTACCATCGAGTTCGTCGCTTTTTGGCAGGGAGCTGTGGACTATTCGGCAGAATTTGGTGCGTACTATCTGCACTAACAGCTGTCCTCAGTAAACATGACCCTATAGGAAGCTGCTGAAAAGTCTGGTGTCATGAACTGGTAGCACCCGTAAGACGCAGCACGCCTATCAATTGCCCAGGAAAATTGGAGCTTAAAGATCTTGAATCAAGGTCTGCAAAATTCGATTTATTTGATCTATCCTTTATTTAAAACCTTTAAAAAATTCACTTTTATATATCAGCCCCACTAAACGTGGCCAAGAGCATTCAAATAAAATTCAAGCCACGCTGTTAACCTTGGATGAATTCTGCAACCCACTTCGCACACTTTGCACAAATGAGATAACGTGTCTTCAGCCAAGGTTGCAGAATTAACGCATTCCTTTCATGTTAGTGTTCGGCTGTGACGTTTGATAGATCCCAGGTCAGGTCTATCACGAGTTACTATAAGTTATAGGCTTACAATCTCGACTAACCTCAGTTAATATAAAGCTAACTAAAAACTAAACGGCTATTAATGCTACTTAATTTCCATCCCTGTGGTTATTTTTTGTAATATCTTTATATTAAGGTGGTCTACTCGCTACGCATTTATATTATACTTTCTTAGTGTAAAGTATTGTATATTATACTTTCTTAGTATAAAGTATCTTATATTATACTTTCTTAATTAAAGCGAAGCTTCTTTTATAACCCGACTCCCCTGCCCGCAGTCACGTGAGCTAATTCTACTTCGGTGTTACGAACGTCACTGCATGAGACACGGGATGACTTTACAAGTCGTCAAGAGGCCTTTCTGCTGCCAGATATGTCCCCATGACCGCCTCACTACATTGTATTGGTGAGCGTAGTATTGAGGCGTAATTCCAAGCAGCAGGCCCGTTCAGTCGACATCCGTGATTCAATCAAGAACAGATGTAGCACATCGGACCCTCTTCCAACGACACAGAGTCATAGCGTATCATCAACTAAGTCAAACTTTCATCAGTCAGAAAGTGTCTGGTGCATGGTTCCCCGCAACTCTCTGCTCGCGTCTTACAGGTACAGGTTGTGGTTGCTCACGCACGTTACGCTGCTTCAAAGTGGATTCGTTCCACGATAGAATGGTCCAGGGCCTGTCGGCACAAGCCCATTATTTATGCGAGCCTATCAGACTGCGCCACCCGCCGCATGGGACATTCAGCACTTGACAAGCCATTTTCGCACCAACTTGAGGCCTTGGATACCCAGCAGCGCAGTATACTAAAATTATAATAGCTTTCTTAAAACAATAATTATTTATATAAGGTATTTTTAACTAAAAATAAAAAGTTTTTTAGTAGTCTTAATATTCTTCTAGTTAGTAACTTCTTTTAATTACGACTTATATTATAAAAGCCGCTATATTATAATAAAAAGGTATAAGGAGTAGAGGTTAAAAGTAAGAATATATTTAAACGCTCTAATAAATCAGTCTTCTTGAAGGCTATCTAACAGCAACAAGGCGACGATCAGAAGGCGTTTCGCGTAGTACAAGTATATCCTGGCTTAATCCTTGTATCTAACACTATATTCTTTGTACTTTTGCGAGCAGAGGACCATCCGTTAGAGTAACCCCATCTTCTTCAACAGACTTGCGTCTGATCAGATTATGGCGGCCTCACAGCAGGGACGCCCCCCGTCTCAAATACCCCTAAGCCTTGACCCAGTTCTCAGGAGGTAGCTCAATAGTCATAGTCTCATCGTTATAGAGCCAGTCGGTGATTTCCTGCTTAACAGAGAGTAATGTAGACGTGGTAGAGCAGACTCCGTACACCGTCACCACTAAAAGAAATGGGTCAGTCGCTTCTCGTTTAGACAAGGCCATGGTTTCTTTCTTACTTTTAGGCAACGCCGCGTCATGGCCACCGATACTCTGAATCCCGACAGACGCAACATTAGCGACGGGAACGTGCTTCGTCTTGTAGGCCTTGTCGATCTCGATGTCGGTGGTGAAAACTTCCCTCCGAGAAGGATGGCGAGCGATCAAAAAGCTCCCCTCGCCCACCTTGGCGTAGATGTCGTTGTTAGTTCCAGCCCAGTTTGCATCAGCGACGTGCAGATTGACGCTCATGTGTTGAAAGTGGCTGCATAGGGGCTTGGCAACCCAGTCTTGGGGCTTGACATCGTCGGCCCAGACCTCCCAGTCCCTATTGTACTGGAATCGTCCTGGCTCAGTAGGATGGGCCTGCAATTCCTTGTTCAGGTTGGAGAATTTCTCCATTGTGATGTTGATTCCCGAGCCGGCGCACCGTGCCCTGAGCTTGAGCCCTAGAGTGGAATTAGCTTTTAGTTTGAAAAGACCAAGACAGCGGTGGGGTGATTATTTTTTACCAAGGAGATCCCACGCGTCTCCTCCTAACCACCTGTCTGTCAGCTCATCCAGAAGGCGGAGTCTTTTAATTTGGCTCAGAGCGACGGTATCCATGCCAAACATGTCCCTGAGATTAAAGTCCTGCGAGACCTTGTAATCAGCCGAGGGACCTTCTGTGATGACGTGCACCTTTTGTCCGGCGTCATCAATAGCCAGCTTGATCTTGTCGTACGTCCCGGATCCAGCATTGTTTGCGAGCTGAAAGTCAAGAGACACCTTGTCCAAACGAGTGCAGTATCTGTAATGGCTCCTTGACGTCCATTGCCAGCGCTTGAGCGCCGGGTGTGGTTTCGGCGTCTCGCAGACAAGGGAAGTGACCTTGTCATTGAAGTCGGGACGCGCCGTGGAGAGGTCGACAACTTGGCCATCAGCTTCGAAGTACCTACCCTTGCAGTCGGGCTCTCTGAAATGGTTTTTGAATCACGTCAGTCTCCGTGTGGCCAAGCCAGTAGAAACGAGGGCTTACAGGTAAAAGCGGCAGATGCTAGTAGCCTCATGTGCCTTTACGCCAGATAGTGTGTTCTGGTAGCCCTGCGGTATGGCGACTGAAATCCAGCGTGTTAGTTGATGGAAATTATGACGGTATAAATCAAGGCGAAACCTACCGCACTTGTCGTCAAAGGCTTCAACCGTAGTACAAGGAGGGTTGAGAGGACCATTTCCGCAAAGGTCAACAGTAGTTTTCTTGCCTGTGGCAGTTAGGCAACATGTTCTTGTGTCTAGAAATTCTTTTCTATTCCGTCGTGTTTCACTTACCTGCTGGCTTTGTTTGCTTTTTCCTGGACGTTAGCCGACTAACAATATCTCGGAGCTGTTCACATTGTTCTGATATGCCGAGGGCGGAATGTTAGCAATCAAGGGCAATGCATGACGCTTTGTAGGAAATAAAGGGCAAATACCCTTCTTGTCATCTCGAGATTTCAGCACGTATCTCTTCGAGTTGGGCCCCTTGGGTTGGAGAAGTGTGACTCCCAATGTGAGAGCGAGTGCCGGGCATTGGAGGTTATCGAATCGGCCCTCTGCCAAGTCCTCCCTTTCAGCCTCTGGAATACTCGCAACGTCGGCCTCTGGTAAAGCTACCGGTTCAGTGCTCAGTGGTGGCGTTGGGGGAGTATAGGGGAACGCCTGGTTCTCTGTCCACCCGATAGCCAAGGCATGATTGTTCATAAAGGTAGTCGCCGCATTTATTAGTCGCGCTTCATCTGGGGGCTGAGCTCCCAACAAAGCGACTTGGGGATCGGTTCCAGTTACCCTAGCAGGCCCTCCGAGTCCGCGGTCGTCATACGCCCGGTTAGGCTCAAACTGATCGGCAAACTCGGCCACGTATCTGCCTGTAAGCCTGGCCGCGGAGTCATCGTTCAAAAAGTCGTAGTCTTCTGGAAATTCACGGTCCTCGCCAAGTTGGAGCCAGCCCTCGACTGCAGTCCATGGAATGCCACCCAAGGCGCTAGCCTCCTCCTGTCTTGGGTATGGATGGCCACGAGTAAGAGCCGCATTTACGTCGATCATGTTGGGGGTGACGTGGATTCGGTAAACGTAGTTTCCCGGCCCGGCAAAATTTCTTGCCGCCTGTCCAAACTCTGCCGATGTCGACACGTAAGCTGACGAACCCGTTCTTCCATTAACATGATTGTCGAGGCTGAACGTGGTAGGGTTGGTGTATATCGCCGCGTCCGGGTCAGGGAGAAATCCCCCTGCCTCCCGGATTTCGTCTGGATCTCTGCCATCTCCACGGAAAACGTAGTACTCGGGGTTGTCCTTTGGATTGTGTGCCTGGCATACGTCTAGGACGGCGAAGAATGCCGCCACGCATCCGAGGGGGGACCAAGGCAGCCAGGGCATCTTTGGCGAGACTACCTTTCTGGGCAGTGAGAATGTTGGATAGATAATGAACGTAAAGACTGCTCAAGTAAGACGGGAGTCTTCTGGATAGACACAAAGTAAGGCAAATTGATACAGGATGCAAGTCTGATGCATTGCGGCGATAGATGTTGGCAATGGTGGTTTATATAATTTTACTAAAGTATCTCTGTATGGAAACTAAGCTGCCAATGCAGCATTTTCTTGGCTCTATCTTGCCATTTCATGATACAATGCCAAAAGCCCACCTCGGACACCTCGGAAGCTGTACATGAAAGTAAAATTGGTCTGAACAATGCGCATAACACATGGATAGGGAATCCTGGCTATCGTCCATGGGTATAAGTTTTGTAGCTATGTACAGTACTCGTCGCTATTGTTGCTCTTAGATTCCTGGGTCGATGTGCCAAGGACTTGAAATCTACATGACAGACTGGCCAAGAGTTATGGCATAATATTATTGTCTAGGTCACTGGCTTAGTTACAAAAGAACTAGAGCTAACGCATTACAATGCGTTCATGGTGTGTCTATCAAGGTTCCCTGGCCTAGGTACGGCCAAAATACAGTGTTACTAGACGTCTTGCATCTGGCCTATTTTTTCTTTATTTTTACTTGACTTGATAAAAAGCCAGAGTCTATTAATCTTCTATGTTAGAAGACGTCTTTTACACCTGGATTGGTTTTGTTAATGCGATTAAAGCCTCTTCCAAAAGAGGACAGCGTTGCGAACCAAGCGAAGCCACATGGCAATGGGTGGATAGAGTCAATTAATTTAATATCGCAAATAACACGGACGTACCAGACACTTCGGCATGTAGTGGGGCAGTTCAAGCATGTCTGAGAAGGCTGACATGTGATTGCTGGATGTTATAACCTCATAGGTATCAGAAGTTTTGGAACGCTGGCCAGCCACCCTGGTTTTATTAGGTGGCCAGGATAAATGGCATCGGCCCTTCTCACAGGAGAGAGGCAGGACCATCACAACGTGAAATTTATCATGAGTCGATATTTCTGTGATGTAACTCAGCAGGCTCCCTTTGCATGAACTCATGTGTTTCGTGCATAATGAGAATTCGGTATAGACAGGGATATTCAGGATAGCTGGTATAAAATACAGCTAACTACTGATCTGATATAATGAGAGTACGGGACGTGGGTTGGATATTACCCAAGGCGCAGGATACTAGGCCCTGGTTACTACGTAATGCTATCAATTGACGGTAATTCGTTCGCGATATCCGATCTGTTTGGCCCGTGTCGGCTCCCACATGCTGCAGGGACTAGACCGTGGCGGCCCAGGCAGTGGCCAATCCGTAGTTCTGGGATACATCAGGAAAAGCGCACGCAATCTGAGAACTATTCACGGAACCACGGAATAGTGAGCTGATGATAGCGCCCTTGCGCATGTGAGCGGTCAATTTAATTTTCGGCTTGTTCGGATCCGAATTAAGGCACGTGGCTAAAGATTAATTGCATATTATCCAAATATAATACTCCGAGAACAATATTAATAAAATATCAATCATCTGTTCGGTTATACCCAAATCTCAGTGCTACGTTACAATCTCACTTTTTAGCTTCCGTCCAACGGCAAACCGAGTAACCGACTACCTCCGAGCAATAGTCTGGTTAGGTAGGCGAGTACAGGAGGCATGCCTGCTCGGTATCATGACTCGTCCTAGGATACCTGTGCTTGACGTGTCCTGTCTGGTAGCAGATGCATAGAATATGCTTAAATAAATGCATAATACTCTCTGTGAAGCTATGAAAAGGGCATGTGTACTACTAGGTATTAAATCAGCCCACCCATGCAAAGCTTAATATCGTCTGATAGCCGATCCCTCGGCTGACGTTGACCCGAGTTGTATTCAATGTTAATACCCGTTGACCCCTCCACAGTCCGACCCCTGAGTGATTCGCTATGCTGTCTGTTTTTGGACGTCTATCCCAGGAGCACGCTAGCAGGGGTACCAGACATGTTATCAAATCAGAGCACTTACGAGCTAGCAGAAATCTCTTGGCTGCCTTACACGATCTTTACAAATCAACCACCTATAACAGTCAGGCTAAAGTCATTCGTGTTGCCATTTTCCCAAGTCGGTGTCAGCCCCAGAAGACTCGTTATCTTCTTGCTGGTCTAAGTCCAAAGTCGTGTCATCAATCCGCGGGGTTGATGTAGTGGACGGTACTGGTACATTCGGCAGCCTAGAACTCGGAGATGCCGTTTCTGGGACATGAGGCTCTTGTCTCCCTGAAACACGCAAACTTGCACTCGGATAGGCGACAGCACAGGGTTCGGACTTCGCCTGTGCCGATCATCATCAGCTCCCTGCCGGTGCTGAAGGTCTCTGGATACCGGGCGTTTCCTGTTGATTGTTGTGTCTGTGCCAGATTTGAAGGTTTTATCAGGTGAATCGGTTACCTCATACTTCCATAGCCATTCCAAGCACTTCCAGGGGCTACATCGTTTTTCTGGTTTTTTTTTCGCAGAACACCCTTGCGCCAAAGCCCACCACATTGCGGTTTGTCTTTCAAAAACTTTGATTGTTATCATCATGAGGTTCTACCAGCTCGTGATGACCTTCGATACTGACGTGGTACTTATTGGCCCGCTCAATGATTTTCTTCGTCCCGCGGAAAGCTGTATCCTCGACTGCAAGCAAGCTTGAAGGCTTCCGGCTGTTTGAAGCACATACACGAACTTGTCAGCGCCGCGAGGCAAGCTCATATTCCCGTTTTTACGGTCTGCATCAGGTCACGAGAGACGGTACATATTTCGGGGGGAAACATAGGAATGCGGCTCAGACGCGAATTCGACTACTAATACGTGTCTTGAAACGACTGCCCGCCGTGCTCGCGAACTGTCAGTGTTAATATTAATGATTCCTATTTCTTTCAACGGCCATGTTCACTGACGCATTGCGCATTTGTCTAGTGGCTTTCACATTACCCGACTGTAAGTTGACAGTAGGCGGAGCTAATAGGAAGGGATCAATTGAGACTATTTGTGCTCAGAGGAACCATCCGGGCTGATGGGTCAAGAACGTCCTCCTTTCCTTGGGAGAACAAATACATGTCTCAACCACCGACGCAAGCGCCCGAATGGTACAATAAACACACGGAAAGCTGGACTGGTTAAATGAGTGTGGAAACTGAAGCAGGCAACATGTAAGAAGCCGCCAGAGCGGGATCAGCCACCCTTGTTAAATTCTTCAACCGCAGCAGACGCCAATTTCACCGACAATGGTGCGTCATACTTGGGCAGAATCAACTCGTCAACCTGCCAAATTCGGCCAAAAACCCGAAACATGCAAGTCAACGTCTCTAAAAGATTACCTTGGTACAATCATTCAAGTTGAATTGCGAATCAGATAGGAGCGCCAAGAGTTCATCTCCAGTTTCGACCCGATAGTATCTAGATTCAAAGGAGGGTCTAAAAAGTGCGCAGAGGTTTTTATACTCCCATACCGGTACTTTATTATATGACGCGTCCATGCCGTGGATGAGACGCTCGGCGATATAACCATCATTGTTGAGAATGAAGCTATGGGCTTGCAGTTAGCCAGTTTTGCTGATTTTGCAAGACGACGCCGGCCTACATGGTGGCATTAAGGTCGTGGCGTAGGAGATCAGACAATGTGTGCACAGTCAGCTGTAACGATCCTTCGCCGGTGACAAGAATGTTTCTCTTTATGCTGCAGCGCCGTCATGCCAAACTCGTTCACGGCCGTGCAGTCAGCGCCGGCTAGTAAGAGCAGCCGCACGCATTCCGTACTGCCTTGCTCGGCTGCGATAACGACGGGCGTCGCTTGATTGTCGCAACCGATATTCACATCGGCCCCAGCCGACAGGAGGAGCCGTGTTATCTCGGCGTTGGCTGCAGCCACGTGCAAAGGGGTGCAGCCCTCGCAGTATCTCATGCTCACGTCGGCGTGAGGCAGAAGGATTCGGACAAGTTGCTCTCTTTGGTGGTGGCAGGCCAAGTAGAAGGGCGTGATCTGGTCGACAGACTTGTCGTTGATACCGGCACCGTCGGTATACTCTAAGAGCACCCGACAGGCTTCAGGAAGACCCCGTCGCGCCACATGGAAGAAGACAGTCTCTTTGTTCTAATTCCTTGCCCGTACGTCTGTACCCATCGCTAGCAGCAACCCGAGCATCTGCTCGGCTTTGCGACCGGCCACAGCAGCCTCCCATAGCGGAAAGTCATCGAGCGGATTTGTTTCGTCTGCGTGCCGGAGCAGCATATCAAGAGTTACCACGTCGCCATTCTCGACGGCTTTGTAGAGAATCCTACTCTCTCGGATCACCCGCGTGCTCGCATAACGCAGAAGGAACTTGACGACAGGAGAGTGCTGGTTCGCGACACTCAACAGATACATGAACCAATCGTTCCAAGCCCAGTTACCCTCTTGTATTATCCATACGTTTTTTCCCGGCCTCGATTCTCTTATCCCGCACTAAAAATCTACCGAGATACAAGACCAAAACACATCATGGAGACATCTCAGCTTGACTGGTAAGATGTATCAAACGTCCATGTCGACTTGCATATCTCCGGTCTGGTGGCGTTTGCTTTGCCCCACCGCGGGCCAAAGGCGCGAGTACCCGAGTACCCGAGTACCCGCACGAGCTATCCGGCCGCCGCCAGGACCAAGGTTGACTCCATTCAATTGCGGGGCTCACGAGTCACGCCTGGTCAGTTGACATCAAGGTGCACGTAGATGGATGGTTAGCAAAACATACTGCTGCGTATGTGTCAATACAATGCAGCGTCATTCAAATACGTCTATTTCCAACATGTCCAGATAAATCGCAATTGTAGGCCCAGGGGTAGATTGAAGTATCTTACACAAGACAGATACCAAGACAAAAGCTTAAAACATGCTATAACGTGTAAAAAGGAACCATTCTGCCAAAAGTGGAGGCCTCTCTCAATTACGAGATTTAATTTGATGGATCTTCTGTTTTTCCTCTCAGAACAACGGAACAAACTGCCACTGGCCATGACGAAGCGCAAAGGTTCTCGTCCTGCAGCCGTACTCGGCCTCCCGGTAGTCTGTCAGTTAGCCACACTGTGTTTCAATGCATCGAGCCTTGGCCATATGTGGCCCCGCAAGTGCCGTTGCAGGTGCGAGTCCCTGCCGTGTGACGGCTGTGCCTTGCTCCTGGCCAACCGGATGGAGATGCTTGAGTATGCTGCCTCCGGTGTAACTAGAGTGTCAGGACCACGCATAGAAGTTGATGTTACTTATCTCTTTAGTTGCGGCATGGCTCGTGGAGAACTCCACTGCCATACAAATTTCTTAGGTAAGCGAGTCTCCACGAGCCATTACGCAACTAAAGAGATAGTTATAGCAGGACGGCATTTTACCCGGCAGTTGAATGTATCTGCGGTTCTTCGTTTACTCCCGGGTTCAGCTGGTACGCGAATACGAGAAGTCGCTTGAACAGACTGGGATTGCGTATCATCAGGGGTATGAAGCCACCGCCAATTCCTCTGAGTCGTCTGGGATGATTTCGGCCCAGTAGACATCATTCTCGGGTGGCATTGTGCTGTGACATCACAAATGACTCTACCAATCATGGCGGTCGTTAGCTACGAGCCTAAGACGTCCCGCCGGCCTACTCACGATTGTCATCTGGACATGCCGAGTACTGTATCGTCATGAGCTTTGCAGGGTTGGGAATCCTAAGCAAGGGAGACCGCAAGTTCTTTAGCGTGCTGGGAAGACGTGAACAAGCGACGCAATGCCCAAAAGGAAAAATGGATTGGGCCCCGAGCAGAAACCTGGCACCCATTGACAAAGCGTCCGCAGAAGCAATGAGAAGCATTACTCTTTTTGTCTCTCCCTCTTTTATTGGTAGCCTATGAAGGGTTAGGTTTTGTACTGATACCAGGAAAAGAGACTGAAAGGTGGTATGGGGAGCGGCATCATTTAGTGTTACTAACCAACAGTTGTTCACAGTGGTCAAGCCGCACTAACCTACAGGACTGTGGCATGATGTCAGAATAACCAGAGCGCATCGCGATTCCATAAGCACACTATCCCAAGTACAGATATCTGTATGTTACCAACAGCCCGTCTTCGGCATGTCGGGGTCACGGTTGATTGAGCATCTCCTGATCACGACTCATAAGATGAGCAGTACCAAGCTTGATGCGGGAACATCGGCATGGTCGAGTCAAGTTTTACGCAGTGACTGAAATATCGAAGAGCTGTGCGACCCCCGACTCCAGTGCAATGGCGAGACAAAGAAAACAGTCCACAAACTTGACTCAGGACACGCGTAAACAGTCTGCAACGCCAAAGGCAATGTCAGGGTAGGGTTGTGCTGGCGGCTGACATGCAGTGGGATGCAGGTGACAAGTCCAAATGTCGTGTTGTCATGATCAATACAGCATTCTAAAGCCTATCGTCAAACGTGGTCGCCGCTGCAGGCCATGTCGTGTTTCTACCTACTGCATAACTGTCATTATTCACTTCGCGAGTCAGAAGCCTAGTACTATCCACGTCTCAGCTACGCCATCATGATGGACCTTGTTTCTCTGTTTACCTGTATGATAGGTGCCCGCAGTGTCTCTTGACGACTGACGTAGCATGGAATTACGGCTGTAAAGTTCGGCCAACTTTGTGTTAAAGGACACAGATTGGATAAGTGAGATGTACTCTATCGTATATCGCACGGCATCGTCATACAATAACAAAAGCACGGATCGAAACGTGACCTCAACGATACTTGGGCAAAGGTCTGAGGCCTGAGGAAGTTGGTCAGCAAGAGACTTACCGGCTCTTAATATAAAAAGGTCTCTCTAGCCCACCAAGGTCAAACGAAAACCAAACACCTTTTACACAACGAACACTATTGTTTCACTGAGTTGAAAATCATTCCAAGCCTAAATCTCATTGACCTTTGCCATCCCACGCAGAGCTTGTACGCCTGGCTAGTTAAAGATTTGACCTAAACGAAATCTTCTTCATACTACAAACCACTTTCATCATGCCTGTAATTTCATCCTCCCCATCCGTTGTTGCTCTAGGCAATAGGATGTACTGCTTCTACCAAGGTGCCGGCAGGAACTCTGGCGGACTTTGGTATGCAGTTTGGACTGGGCAGTACTGGGAAAATGAACAGCAAGTCCCTGGAACAACCCTAACAGCCGGGCCATCAGCCGTTGTTTTCAACAACAAAATCTATTGCTTTCACCAAAGCGGCAGTGGTAATGGCGAGCTTTGGTATAATGTTTTCAATGGGGGACTTTGGGAAGGCGACAAGCAAGCCCCTGGGATAACCCTATCAGCCGGGCCATCAGCGGTCGTTTTCAACAACAAAATCTATTGCTTTCACCAAAGCAGTGGTGATACTGGCAAGCTTTTGTATAACGTTTTAGATGGGGACCACTGGGAAGACGAACAAGTAGTCCCCGACACAACCCTATCCGCTGGGCCGTCAGCCGTCGTTTTTGGCAACTATTTATATTGCTTCCATCAAGCGTTTAGCGGCAGTGGTGAGCTTTGGTATAACATCTTGAGTGCAGAGGGCTGGCAAGGCGATCAGAGAGTCACTAAAACATTCCTATCCGCTGGGCCATCAGCCGTCAACGTCCTCAACAATACACTCTATTGTTTTCACCAAGGTTACAATAAAAATGGCGAACTTTGGTATAATTTCTGGACTGTGAACGGCTGGCAAGACGATCAAAAAATGACTGCTTCGTCTATGTCGGACGGGCCATCTGCCATTTTCTTTCAAACCGTCATGTACTGCTTTTATCGAGGCCAGGGGAATTCTGGACAACTTTTCTATAATACTATGGTCAACGGACAATGGACAGGCGAACAACGAGTTTAGTGATGGCTCGAGGTACCATGGGGCGTAGGGTTCATGATTCAAGGCATTGCGGTTCAGGGATGCTATAACATGAAGAAATAATGAAGGGTCAACGCAAAACTGAAGATATTTTCCTATGTAGACATTTCGAAAAATTTGCTAAATAGCACAATATACTGTCGTTACCGCTCGTACGGAGACTAGCTATCGAGGCTAGCGGTGAAGGCTGCCAAATCTAGCTGCTGTTATAACGTCGTTGAAGCGCTCCCCAGATGAAGGTATGGAAAGCCCAAGTTGCGCTGCTTTGTGTGTCTCTTCTACTGTGCAATCAATTCATGTTTTACAGCTTGAATAGTTCCCTGGACGAAGAGGGCTTATTCATGGCAATGATCAAGAACAAGTCGGCCGCAGTTGTACGCTAATAGGACGAAATGCAAATCATAAGTCAAAAGCTTAGGATGTACTTTTCTAAGCCAACATGGCGCTGTTTGTTGACGCATCTGCCTGCTTGGAGGTGTTGAAAGCCTCGTCGTATTTCGTCCTTGAAATTCCAGTACACTTGGAAGGGGTTAACATCTTGTAAAGTCTCCATGACGTCCCAAACTTCCGAAAGAGTGGCGTTGTAGCCCGGGACGCTATCCCAGGCGTGTGGAAGTACATGGAGAGAATATTGGACCAAATAGCAAGATCAAAGCCATCACCTTCTAGCTACATATGCATGTGTGAAAGAGAGCTCGTAGGCTGAAATAGCAAGCCCACGGTATCCATGGCAAACACCAACCATGTCCACATAACCTTTATCGACCTCTTTGCAGAACGAAGCGCTCTCCCGACAAGTGCTAAGTCGGTTAGAATCTCGGGGCAATGGAAATACAACCTCCTTCCCTGACTCGAAGCATTGCATCGCGTCAGTTATGCCCTGTCGTAATATGGACGGTCTTTAGCAAAATAGAAACGCTTTGGCGGCTGTCGTTCCTCGACAAGTATACGAGCTAACCTCCATGGGCAAGTGGCAGCAGAGCCGCTCTGGTTCATTCAGATAATATATGTGCTATGAATATTTGACTGCTGTTATTAGACATTATTAGTTGTTGATACTAGCGAGTGTAGAGGGGTTTCAAAAGCATTTGATGCCATACACATAAAATTGTCCAAGAAATCTACCACCTTATGGTTAGACGATAGCTATAATTATCTCACTCTTTTTCGTAACAGTCTCATGATTCCTTAGCAGCCCATTTTAAAGTGAATCGTATGCCTCGCAGTTCTTGTCATAATAGGCCCAGTTACTTGCACCCGGTTCGCCGTGACAAACTGAAACGCTGAAATTATAGAGATAGCATCCATACGGCCCCCCTGCAGAGGCCAACGCAAACGAACGACAATTCAAAGTAGCCTTGCATTCTTTACCGCATTGAGCGGGCGTGAATGTGCCCGAGATAAATGTAATTTGTCTCGGGCTGTTAGTACAATAGCTGCCGCCTCCCTTCAAATCACACACAGGCCTCGTCCATGAATGAGGGCAGTTGCGGTCGGAATAGGCCCAGTTAGCGGCACCAGGCTGACCACCGCAGATGGAAACGTCTCGGTTGTAGAGATAGCATCCATACGGACCACCTTCCGCCGCCACTGCGAACGACCGGCAGTTGGTTGAAGCCTCTCTACATGCAGCATGGCACTGGTCTTGGGTAAAGGTGCCGGGGAAGAATGCAATCTGTTGATTCGTGCCGGTGCATGGACTGCCTCCTCGCCTCAGGTCACAGGTAGGACGGCTCTGGCACTCATTAAGAGAGCATATTTCGCCTGTTGCGCAGTCTTGACTCGCGCGGCGACCCGAGGCGCACGTATTGTCGAGCAAACAAATCTTGTGCGGCAGGCCCCCGGCGGGCTCCTTGCATCGTCGATCACGATCGCATCCAGGTCTACATCTGTCGTGACGGCAGTAGTAATCCAAGTCGCAGTCATTCGAAATTCGAGACGCCCCATGTTCGATATTTTCGTGTGACAAGAGGTGCTGTTCGTCGAGACGTGCCGCGGAGGCCGCCACGAGCAGCCAAAGGACACACGTCCCGAGAGCTAGCGTTGCCGTAGAGTGTCGCATTCTCAATTGCTGAGGAGTAAAGATGGACGCTGGATGTTGTTCTGGCTGCAATGCAAGTGCTTTCACAGTCGCTCTGATGGATTTATATATATGCTGGCCGGGGTGCATCCCCCGACTCGACAAGCTGCGGCAGTAGGTTTCGCATGGGAATTAACCTTCAATGTTGCTTTGAACGATATTCAGCCACATGCTTTGCCCGTCCGCAACCGTCGACTCACCACATGTTTCGGCGTCCAAGAATATTCTGCGCACCTAATCGGAGCGAATGCCGTGTCACAGGTCACGAACAGTCAAGACATGACACAAAGCTAAAAGAGTTTTACATACCTCAGCGGCTCTGGGCTTTCTCTACAAATGTCGGCAACAAGCAGTGCTCGTGTATCCTGTACTTGATAATGCCAGCGTGTAGAGCATATCAAACTTAAACGTCAGCCAACCACGTTATCGGGTGGTATGTTCTTGGTCTCTGCAGACTCAGCCGTGGCGTTGTTGGAAAGCACACCCGTTGGGCGCTCAGCGCTGTTTGGCTTGAAAAGAACCAGATCCCAGCGTCCACGGCATCTTTTAGCAAGCCACATCAAACTCCTCCTCACGAACAAGCTTTGGGGCCGTTCAATGGAGTCTTTCCCGTAAATCCTCGAGGTCCGTTCCATCTTGCCCTCCAGAGGGGCTCCTGGCATAAAGCGACCCATGAACTATCTCGCTACGCTCACGTATTTAAAAGCTCATATTTCAATCTTGGTTCCCGAGGTCTACTCGTATAGACTAAGATGATTGGGCAGATAAATTTATTTGCCTACATATGTGTCTATAAAACGCTTAAGTAAGCTCGAAGCTTATCCCAAGTTCGTGAAAACGTAGTTGATACGTGGTAAGTTTGATGAAAGTAAAAGTCAAGTAGCACTTGAGTATCCAAGTCGGGGCACTCGGTGTAATAGCGCTGCTCTAACGTGCGGTGCTGGGTGCGCGATTCTCCCGGATCCTGTCGCGGACACACCTCTCGACTTCATCTGGGGTAATAGGGTCCTCATGTTCACCCTCGGACCACGTATGGAGGCAATCCAACTTGTAACTTTGACAAGTAGACTCGTCCTGGTCTGATCTACACGCCGTGGCCGCAGCCTCATCAATTGATTTAAGGAATTGTTCCCTGGCTGCAGGCTACATTTTCCCATAGTGTGAGTATGATAAGCCATGTAAAGGGAA
The DNA here is from genome assembly GCA_020102295.1 of Metarhizium humberi. Taxonomy (NCBI): domain Eukaryota; kingdom Fungi; phylum Ascomycota; class Sordariomycetes; order Hypocreales; family Clavicipitaceae; genus Metarhizium; species Metarhizium humberi. Next base: position 71,321 of record JACEFI010000027.1, read on the forward strand.
AGGTGTTAGTATTCATCTATGAACTTACAGTGTTTTTCGACTTGGGGTTCGGCAGACAATTGAAATTGACCTTGTAGCTAGTGTCAGCACGCATCCAATGCTGCCTTCAATGTTATGAGGGGGGTACCAACGATTCGGCCGCCGATTCTTTTGCGAATCTTTCTCTCCGTAGTCGACCACGCGCAAGTGCACTGTAAAGCGTCGCGCGGTATTAGTACAACCAAGTCTTATATTTATTTGCCGGGAAATACAGCCAGGATGCTTACACCGCCCAGTGCGCCACAGATCTCTGAAGCGTCGTCTTTCGCCTGGAAGAAATTACGGGTTAGTCCATGAAGAATTTGACTTTGAAAGACGGCTTACTTGTTGGCCCTTTGACAACTGATTAACCTGGCAGAGAAGGTCATCTTGCTTCTATTAGAAGAAGTGTGTTAGTATAATTTAGTATATTCTTGTGTCTTTTATAACTTCTCTTACCTCGCCTTGGTAAAAGCGACAGCTAATGCGGTTGCCCTTGACGTTAGGATCCTCTACCATGTCATTTACGCCCTACATCTCTAGAGTTTAGTATACTGTCAAGACCTCAACGGCGCACTAGTAGGAACCCCTTACGCAAATAGTGTTTCTAAGGTCCGTACAAGGTCCTGTAACCATGTATAACATGTCTGGGCGCTGCGGAACAGCCGCAGCAAGTGCGGAAAGAGCAATAGTCGCAGCCAAGAGCTTCATGGTAATATGCTAGTAAAAATTGTCCTTGGGAGATTTGTAGGGTAATTCGAGAGAGATGAAACTGTGAGTGGGATATGGATCGAGTTGGCGGATTTCTTGCGACTTATAACTAAAAACCCGGACAGAATATAGTGCATCGGATAGTCGGTTAAAATAGACAGCAATTTAAGCATGACGGTCAATGCTTTCCAAGAAAAGCATATTACTGACCCGCCCCCCACAAATGTCAGCGCTGCCGGTGGGAGCATCTGACTCGAGAGCAGTAACAACCGGTAGAGCAATCAAACACAAAGCAAGGGTCGATACTATACATGACTAGCAATATGGACAGCGTGGCACAAGCCAGTTTTTCACAAGCCCAAACGCCCCCCTGCGGCCGAATAAGGCACACACCAGAACATTGACATTGCCAACTGACTTGGAACTTTGCGTAATTGGGACGAGAGGCCAACCGTCCCGTAGGTTCGCGGTGCCCGAGAGTCAGCTTGTTGCGAACCCGCGGGCTATTACCAGATGTCCTGGGCTGTATTCCTGACACCACAATGGATAGCAGGTACCACGGCTAAATTGGTATAAATGCAGCTTCTTGATGGGACTACAACCGAGAGTATTGTCATGACCCCTGAGTGGGGGGCGCTTGGCTTTCATGTAATTTACGCGCATTATGCTCGATATTGACCGAACGTTTCACGAATGATAAGATGCTAGTCAGGTAGCGGTTCCACTCTATTTGCAGTACCTAATCTTGCACGCAAAGCTAGGCACCTTTGTATTAGATGATACGAATTTCTGTTATATTAATTAATAGCTTTAATTCTAGCTATAACAATAATAAATAATACACCTTTTTACAAAGAGTAATTTATCTAATCAAGTATTAATTACTATATAAATGAATTATTCATTTACCTGGCTAATATTATATACTCAGACGGTCTCCTATAGCCTATGGGTGGGCGGGGCCCCACAAGCCAAATCGCAGTCAAAGAGATAATATTAGCCCCTGTCACACCGAACACCTAATATAAAAGTACGAAGATTTTAAGCGTAAGGCGGGTCAGGTTTCGACCAGCCTTACGTATATTGGGTTTTGTTTAATGTCGCAGGGGTATGCTTTCTTGCTCATGTTTGGTCATGACAAGGCCCGGGCCGACCTGCAAATGGCTGCAGTGAGATATGATCACCAATACATACTGCCAGGCGTCATTTACTGCATCATATAAGAGGACAGGGCCCTAGCAAAATCCCGCCTGCGTTTTCTGTGACGCCCTGTTGTCATCTACGTTCACGACGTCCTAGTCAGTCATTTGCCGGTTTTCGAGCAGCAGTCTTCTCATGCAAAAGCGGTACAGTCTCGAGGTGGCCGTTCCGAGTCTGCAGACATGTTGCTTCACTCATCAAATCTCCATTTTCAGCATTTACAGACAGCGGTGAGCGGAACGAAGCTTCATGAGCCGGGCTATCAGGGAGTATATCGTCTGGTAGGAGCATTGCTCCTCAAGGACAGCAGCGCAGCGCTGGAATGAAGGGGTCACTATTAGCCAGAAAATCAATCATAACAGAAATGGCTGGTTGCACAAGGGCTACGGTCACGAGACCTAGGGCAAAGTCCCTGGCCGACTTCTTGTATTTAAATACGTCTTTGGCGACCAAGGCCTTGAGGAAAACCAAGGACCTTTGATGCCAAAGACTGTTATTGGCTGAATTGAACCAAATTGCTCTAAGCCCTCTATTGAGCCCTTGTCACAGACCTTGACGTCGGCAACCTCCATGTCGATGACGACCTCAACACGACGTCTATTATTGATTAGAGTTCAGCATCATCAGGGCCTATTACTGAGCTGCTTGCCACTCTTGCATGAGGAGGTCCAGCTAGACCGCCGTCGGAATCCCTCACTGCTGCTTTTCAGTCAGGATTTGGCCGCCAAGCCACGAAGATAGTCCCCAAACTCTTCAGCTCAAACCTCTGGCAGATATCGGATAGTATGTGGCACTTTCTCAACTGACTTGATTGCTTTCAAGGTGACTGCGAGCATTTCAGACAGTTATTCCTGTACCATTTCTTAGATGGCACCGCGCGTCACGCTCCAATATCCATGGCAGTATTTGCGCTTTGGCTGCACAAGCTACACTTTGGTAACAATATTGACACTGTTGCAAATCAATCAGAGTCTTTTCTAGGGCCGCTACTGTACTGAAGTTGACCTGGATGGTGCAACCACATGCTGATTCTCCATGACTCTTCGAGAATAGAAGAAAACCGAAGATAATAGGCTCGTCTGGCAGACCCGTTATGTTGTCGCTGCCAGGTTGCCATGAAGCAACGTTGTCGCCCTCGTGACCGGGCAGTGTGTGCTTCGCCACGAAAATGGCGACGTTGTGTAGTCATAACCTACACCGACCCATTGCCAAGATAGTGGCTATGCGGGCCGAACCATGATTTTCAAACCATCAGCCACCCTATGCAAATCTTTCGAAAAGGGCATATAATGCGGAGAGCCTCTCCACATACTTGTTGTTCTCTGGTATCCTGCAACGTCCTAGGAAGCACTATTTAAATTACTATCTGTCAAGAAAAAGAACGCGCTCTATTACTGAGCAATTGCACAAGACTTGACCCCTTCTGTTCCGTTGACACTATCCGTGTCAACAAGCACAACTGCCAAATGCCGATCGACGAGCCATGTCAAATTGTATTTCCAACAACGCTCCGTGTTCAAGGGCGCTACATCTGCGCCGGTGATGACGAAGCATGCAAACTATACAAGCTGTCCCACTCACTGAACTATCTTATCGATACGAATCAAAATGTACGAGTTGAACGGCTGGGCGTGTCCGAAAAAGAAGACAACGGCGACGGCTCTCCAGCTACAATTTCGCATTGCCACATCTTTGATTTAGTGTGTCGGTCCCCAGGTACCGCGACGCCCGTCAGCTTCTACGCCAAACACAACGAACAAACCGGTTTGTGTTCATTCACCCTCCAGCTTTTTCGCCCTAGCCGATTTTCATCTAAAAAGGGCTTCAACTTTTCCCGGGCTGGCCAGTCGACGCCCGACGGCGAGAAGCACTCCGACCTGCTATTCTCGGCAGTGCCAGGGAAAAGGAGAGATGTAGACTATGAATGGCGCAATGCAGAGCGCTCTCTGTTGGCTACAGAGTCGGATGGCAAGGATTCCAGAAGCCTCGTGCTCCATGTAAAAATGAGCCCCGAGGATCGCGACGCACTCGTGTCAGCTTGGATGCTGCGCGCATGGTGGGAGCAGTCAGAGGGCAATTGTCCCAAGCACCTCGACGACATTGGTAAGTTTGACTCGCTAGGCTGTAGCTATTTCGTCTAATAAGATGGTAGCGCAGAGGATACAAGGCACCAAAGGACCAGCATACAAGGAAGCCAAGGCAACGAGGTAATTCACTCTCCGAGGCCGAAAAGTCGTTGAGAGGTACTGATATCATTCCGACATTAGATTTTCTATTGGGGCGTCGGTGTCTCCCGGGCTCATGTGATGTATGCCCGTGTAAGCTGCGAATTAAAGTGGCTATACGAGATGATGAACAAGGCCGAGTGCGGTTGGGATAAGATGATTGCTCACGGGGAGGGGAGGGAATTCCGGAGGAAACTCTCATTGAGTATAAGTATCAACTCTTTTTACACTCTATGCTTACAGAGGTATTGGGTACAGAACTCCATCCCGAGATACAGAATCCTAGGTATATTGATGACGCTACCTATTAAGTGGCCTTTACAGCGGAATTGCGCCAGGGTAGTTATTGCTAAAGAAGATGATAAAAACTATCAAGTCCGAAGTTGTATTTTTCCCATGACCATTCTTCGCTACAAACCCTAAAAAATAAGGTGATAAACGTGACGTCTTAAAACTGTCAAAGGTGACTAATACCTATACCTACGCGTGTTGGAACCTTGACCATCAGGAGATGTCTCCAGCACCCCAGAAAGTCAATGATGACATGGAGCATTCTGAATGTGGTCGCTCCTGAAAATATAATAGCATGCGTTAACCCCTGTCCAAACATGGACAGGATATGATGCGCATACTCTTGGAACAACGGAAATATTCGCCTTTATTGTGTCGGGTTCGTGATCTCGTGATCTCGCATCCGATCCCAGGGGCCGTGCCATGCGCTGATTTCTGAGCCAAACCAGCCACAGCTCGACTAATAACGGCTAGTCCCGTGCTCCCATGTTCAACACGTGGCAACAAATGCGGGTGTTCAAATGTGCTTAGGACCAAAGGCTTAAAGTATCGGCTCAATTTATTTAATAAAAGCCTTTAGTATTCAAGGTCCTTGGTCTTCCTCAAGACCGAATTGACCAAAGAGCTCTTTAAAAATTCAAGGACAAGAAGCCGGTAAGGGTCTCCTACCCTAGGTCCCGTGATCGTAGCCCTCGCATGACATCAGGGTTGTCAAAATCCGCCTCCCATAACTAATGCATCGGAAACTAGTCCTCATGGGGCCGTCTTTGATCCATCCCAGTTCACAAGCACCAATCAAGGCGAAGGGAATGGCAGAGTTTCTTCATGCTTGGAGAAAACCACGTGTCTTGGCCTGTAGACGAGTTAATGCGCCCGGCATGATTCGCTGCTGATCTTGAGTCACCTGCATGCAAGAAATCACGGGCCTCTTGCGGATGGAATATGCATCTCCGCGCAAGTATACTTATTTGCGTATGGAACCTTTTTCGATACGACCTTGGGGAAGGGCAGTGAGAACGGCCGATATTTCCCGACGGCTCCCGTAGACATGCCGTCACGGCTGACTAGCACACTTACATTTGATCGCGTGAAGTCTTGAAGCTGAATCGTGTACGTAGGGTCGCCTCCTCTTGTCTTCGTCTGAATAGTGGGTTCCAGTCAAAGAAAAGTCAAAAACATTTCTGCCAGGAAATACCTTGACAGTGAAGTGGGCATTGTCATGCTCGAATCGTTGGTCAATACTATCGACAACAAGAAATAAAATAAAGCCAAACGAACTGGGCAAGGAGTGGGTCAATAGGGGACAATCCAGCCCGATCGATTTGCCGTCTTGCCGCGGAATTGCAAACACGATGATACAGGGCTGCCCGAAGGGCAAGGTGTTCAACCAGACTACAAGGTACAGGCTTGAGCGACGGCAACTGCCCCGTCTGATCCCGGAATCTTGCTGAGTCTTTGGACAACAAGTGTCCCGGCTCGGTGCAACGATTCTTATTAATGCCCAGTCTTATATTGGCTTGGAAACTGGTCAAGGGTGTCATACGATCATGAGGCCTGCCAAACCAATCAACGGGCCGCAACTCTGTTACACAACATTGGCCAGAGTGAGGCATTTCAATGCGCATACTTGCCACCATGGCGACTCATTACAAATATGTGCCGCCATCATTGATGGTCACACTCGCTATAAATACCGTCGTCGTGGCCGACGTTTCGCAACATGTTATTTCCCCCCGGAAATACTCCATTGCGACCAAGTCCCGAAAGTCATTCCAAGACAAATTACAGTGCGCGTACACATTATATCAAATCAGGCCATATACATGTCCTGCCTACGAAGTTCTATTCGACCTCACCCAGCTGTGTTAGCCGTCCGGGTCCCAGCGCGTTGTGCACAAGCAAGGGGTTTCGCATACACTTGCGGCCAAATGGCTCACCCACCCAAATTCCCTTTCCTGAGGGCGTCAGGCATGGAGCCTCCCGCCGAATATGCTCGTCTGCGGGCCACTGATCCGGTGTCGAGGGTTGAGCTCTTTGACGGGAGCCTTGCTTGGTTAGTAACCAAGTACAAGGATGTGACCTTTGTGGCAACGGATAACAGGCTGTCCAAGGTAAAGACGTACCGACACGTGAACAAAAGCTTTTACTTTGTATGTACGGCTAACATGTGGCTCAAGATTAGGACGCGTCCGGGTTTCCCAGAGCTAAGTGCTGGTGGTAAAGAGGCGGCAAAGGCCAAACCGACGTTTGTCGACATGGACCCCCCAGAGCACACGAAACACAGGCAGGTAACTCGTCCAGCGCACAGGTTCCATTGTCTAACAAGCCCCTATAGGAGCATGGTGAACCATTTCTTTACCCCCGAGTATATCAAGTCGTTGCAGCCATATATCCAGAAGACAGTGGATGATCTCCTCGATGCGTTGAAAACCAAAGGATGTGCCTCTGGGCCCGTTGACTTGGTCAAGGAATTCGCACTTCCAGTGCCCTCATTTGTAAAGCGGCTCCCACGGTAGCGCCGACTTGCGTTTTACTAACCATGGTTCTAGATCATCTACAGCATTCTCGGAGTCCCGTTCGAAGACCTTCAGTTTCTCACGGAACAAAATGCTATCCGAACCAATGGCAGTGCATCCGCGAGAGAGGCATCAGCCGCTAGCAAGTATGAGCCACTGAACACGCGAGCAAAGGGGAGAGTGGTTGCGACAAAGAACTAATGTTGCTGTTAGGGGACTTCTCGAGTATCTCGAAAAGCTGGTCGATCTGCGGGCTGCGGCCCCAAAGGACGACCTCATCAGCAAGCTGGTAGTGGAGCAAATGATTCCTGGAAACATCTCCAAGGCCGATGTTGTTCAGAATGCGTTCCTGCTTCTCGTTGCAGGGAATGCGACCATGGTGAATATGATAGCGCTCGTACGTACATTCCGTCGAAGACTTGGAAATCATTTCCGTGACTAACACTCGGCAGGGTGTCGTGACGCTTTTCCAGCACCCAACTCAACTTGCTGAGCTGACGGCTGATCCATCACTTGCACCTGCATTTGTGGAAGAGCTGTGCCGCTACCACACTGCCTCTGCCATGGCCATTAAGCGGACAGCCATGACGGACATTAAAATCGGGGGAAAGGTAGTGACCCAAAACGCTGGTATAGCCAACTGGGCGTTTACATGCTGACATGAGTACCGTTTACCAGCTTGTCAAGGCGGGCGAGGGCGTTATCGCGTCGAACCAATCGGCTAATCGAGATGAAGAGATATTTACACGACCAGACGAGTTCGACATGCACCGCAAGTGGCCGAGCCAAGATGCGCTCGGCTTCGGCTTCGGCGAGCATCGATGCATTGCAGAGGGTCTGGCCAAGGCGGAGCTGACGACTGTCTTTTGTAAGATTTCTCCTCCAACAATTAATCATGAAGAGTCTACAGCGTGGAGAGGTGCTGACCATGTTATTACCATTAGCGACTCTGTTCCAGCAGCTTCCCAATCTGAAGATTTCAGTGCCAATCCGTGAGATTAAGTATACACCTCTGCATAAAGACGTTGGTATACAAGAATTACCCGTAACATTTTAATTCGATTGACATGGACTACGCTTCATCTTATATGAAGGACTGCAGGAATTATATAGCACCAAGATGATTTGTATTTATAGGAAAAGGTAGTATTGAATTGTATAATTACAACGGAAATGTAATTTCAAAGGATAGGAGATGATTAAATATTGGTCTCTCAGCTATTACAAGACTTATCCTCACAAGACAAACGTCCAAGTTGGTACCCTGCTCTTGGCGGATAATTGTTTGGAGTAAATTACACCCGCGGATTATTTTTATAGGGCCGTGCAAACAAATATAATTGTTCGCGGGCGGCTTCCATATCGCCAACCAGCTGCGACGCCTGGAATAGGACTCGGAGCTAATATGGAAAATAGAGATTTGTGATATTATGCGTAAACTCAGGAAAGTAGATAGGCTGCTTAATCTCGGTCATTTCTTTTTTTCTATTCTTGTCGGCGCTTATACGAGAAGGAATGCTTTTTGTACAACTTTGCTTCTCTCGCTACCTGCCTAGACGCTTGGAGAATTTTTTGACACACCCAGTTCCGCATTGCTGGCGTTTTAAATGCTGCGGGAATGCCCCGGGTTGTGCGGTGGCATGAGCAGCAGGTTGATTAATAACGCAATAGCCCGCCGCACCGAGATATTTTTAGATGACAAGGATGCAACTGCCAATATTGGTGTATATCCCTGAACTCTGATTACAGTGTGTCTTATTCTTGCTTCTTACTGCTAATAAAATAACACCAACTACACATCCCTTTACGTGGGACAAGGTATCGTCACCATAGGCATTCTTGTACACCCAAAACAAGCCTAAATTTCTGACGGGGTTAAAGCTGTGAATTCTTCATTTCATCTTTTCATTTTGTTGCACGTAGAGCGTCGCTGCTGTCCCTGGACTTTGATGAAGTATGTTATCTCGTGGCAAGCTCAAGCAGTTGGGTGCGTTAGGGACGCGGTATAAGGCAGTCATCGTCCCGTCTCTGGTGGACAGGCTGTTGGCCCCGGCTCTCTCCTCATGAAATCGATATATCGTATTTCTTTGATACAAGCGCGCTGCATGATGGTCCCGTGCCTGCATAAGTGAGTCCCTGTCTTGTAAGCAGAGGGACGTCTCTTATGCGACCAGCATGGAGTCTTCAAGTGATACCTCGAGTATATACCTCGAGTATAGGCTATCTAGTCAGGCTACTCTTTAGTAGCATGAAAAAGGAGAGGAAACAAGAACAAAGGTTGAAAGAAGAAGATACTGGTCGGGGACAGGGCCAAGATACCCCGGTCTCGATTTATGGAGTGCACGAGCGTCAGCGACGATAGCTGCCAGCGCCGCTCGGCGTTAATGCGTACAGACAAGCAATGACTTGATTACGAATTACTTACCAAGAGTCGACGATATTATTATGCGACGGGGGCATACGCGAGTATTTAACTAAATAATATGTCGGTTTAATAGTTAGAATGCACAAAGGGACTATACTATAGGCAAAATCCGAAAGGGCATATGCCTTACTCTCGGCAATATAGCACTACTTGGGCATATTTGTAAAGCACGTTATCTAGGTAAATGCCGCAGGACAGCTTTAATAGCTTAATAGTATACGCACTGGATAACCGCTCTTATGCCGAAATTGTAAAGGAACATGCTTTTCTAATAACCTGTATTTTGTGGCTTGCCGAATTAGAGAAAAGCAGTTCGAGACGGCAAGCAGTAATGCACAACACGAACTAGAGCCACGCAAATTTACTAGCGGGTAACATTATACTTTGGAGCTATGTAGAGCCCAACGATATCAAGTAAAGGTAGTAACTGTGCAATACTCTATGGTAGTTGATGCGAACTATCCTGCAACATGGCAATAACTACTTAAAGCTTGAGTTATATTATGTCTGGTGGAACTTGATGCCACCAAACAGTCCAGAATTGTCATTTGACCTAAGCAAGGTCAATTCATCCCTAACTGATAACACTGCATAATCTTTCGCCGCCTAAGGTCCGCTTGTTATTATGCTCCATGCAATATCCTTGCAACGAGATTTTGTATTTCAAGGCTAATAAAATCAGTGCTTTTATCTCGCTGCATAGCAGGTATCCAGCGCTTTTGGCATATAAGAACAAGCTTTTTCTTCTTGGACTTTCACAGGAAAAATAACCCTTGACTGGATTTTGCTTAATACGGAGTACAGCCTGGCCGTACCCAGGCCAGAGAACAGCAATGACTCGAGTCTTGTAATGCGCATAAATGCCAAGGTCTGCATGTGACTTCACAATGCTATGCTAAAATTGAAATGTCATTCCATAGCTAGTACATTGCGAGTGCCAATCGGAAACGCTTCCACCCCTGGTGAGACATACTGTAGCGCCATTTATTGTCACTTTATAAGACTCACTGTCAACCAGGCTTGTCTTTGAAATTCATTCTTCTCTTTTCTACCCTTCAGAAAGGTTCCTATCGTTTATTCTTGATCTTACAAGACTTGCAAACTGCTGAAATCAGGACCTTTTGAACTTGTGATATCGACATCTTGGACAGGCCTGATACGACAATTGTAAAAGAGTTTCCGCCTTGAAGTATTTATGGTTTGCTTTCATGGCCAGCGCTATATTTCGCAGGCGCGAGTTCTCGAGCTCCCATCCAGGTAGGGCCGTGGCACATTATCCATGGAGGAGTCTGTACGCACAATGGACCTGATAGGAATAGGAGTAGGAACATGGGCATCTCGCCAAGGAGCCGAGACATGAAGCCGACTCCCTATTATGCTACGAGAAAAGACGAATAGCAGGGTTGTGGTGACCATTTATCTATATATCAGTCTTTCAGCCTGTCTTTAACCTGAACCGCGCATCGGTGGTCAAACCAAACACATCCATTGGGCCAGAGGCTAACAAAGTGGCCAATCTGCAATCGATCCAGACACTCGGCTCCATGTAGCCGGAGTGGATGCCGTTGCCGCTGTGGAACATGAGCAAGCAGCCCTTCGTCACAGAGCGCATTAGTGCATTCGTACATTTGTACATTGTATGTTGGGCGCTCCTCAACCAAGAACTACGGTCAATCGCGCTGCTCTCATCCCCCGGGACGGCTGGGTGAGTGAAATCAGTCTAGACAGTAATAATAGCCTGCATCTTTCGCAGGAACAAACAGCCCAACCCGACTCGGCGGTTCCAACAGTCATGTCCAGTCTTGCCAAGAAGGGTAATTGCGCCGACCCGTTGCAGCGACCCCCGCGGACCAGAGTTTCAACAGTCTGGTCAATAGATGCTGCGAGGATGACATAGAAAATTCTTACCCGGAACCCCGGATACTACTTGGCTTTGCAGGCCCACCCGACCGCATCTCAAGTTGGCCGATGGCGCTAATGGTTTGACATGATGGTGATGCGACCAACCGCGTCCCAGGGGCGAACATGGCAGCTTCATCGAAAAACTATGCCCTGGCTGTACCGTTCCGCCGCCAACTCGATAGTAATGTGGCCGCATCTGAATCCGTGCCTCGCAGCCGGCCCTCTAATGCCTTATTGCCGGTGCAAATTCCTGCCCGGTCCCAGCACTGTCTCCATCCCCGGATGCAGGGTGCTCGGCGTCACATGCAGTTGCAAGGAAGTGCGGATCGGCGAGCATCGGCATCAGAATCCAGGAGCGTAGAGGCCGATCCAACTTCTCCAGCTAACCCACGGCTTGGCGACGGGAAGCTTGAGACTTGGCCACGATGCTGGGCCGGACAAGGCATCCACACTACTCGTGAAAGGACAACGTCTGGTCGTTAAATCGGACGTGGACATCAGCTGCGCCCTATCGTGCAATGTACATAGTGATCACGGTTCTCACAGGTTTCACCCGCTCCGTCGACTGCATGTATGCTGTGTGTAAAGGCCGCCCCTGCATCCAGAAAATGGTCCACACCACACGGAAGAGGTTCCCGTTCGGGACTTTGGCATGTCTCCAGGTCCTCTAGCCTGCAGAAAGTTCCAACCGCGAGATGCACATGTTGACGCATTCTGCAGCTGAATGATTCCCTGGGCCCGATTCGCCCGGAATCCCTGCCTGTTTGCTTTTTCCCCATGTACGAATAGTACCTGTGCCGTGAATCTGGAACGACGGCGGGTTCGGGGTTGTGCAAGTCTGGAAGCTACTCGTCTGCCTCGGGACCAATCTAAATTTTTTAACCTTCTTGTCAAATAATCCGTGTTTCCATTGTTGTGGATGGACGGATGGGTGACGATGTGGCCATTGTAGCGGCCGCCCTCGTTCTTGCTGTTTTCACGATCCAAATACGTCTTTTCCGCGCCTTGCACCTTTGACATTGTCGCAATTTGGCTTCGAAATAGGCAAAGGTCAAGCTTTGCAAGGGAAAGAATGGTGGCGATATCTCGAGTATTGGCCGGGCTGGCCTTTGCCCAGCTCTCCCGCTCCGCTGATACAAACTCGTCGCTGGCTGCGATTGGCGACATGCCGGAATGCGCAGTAAGTACAGTTTGCCCGAAACCGCTTGTATCGTGTCTACATCGACTGTATCATAACACTTGGGCGGCTTGATCTAGATGGACTGTCTGTTCGCGACTGTATCCCACTCGCCTTGCAAGCTGGCGGACCAGACATGTATTTGCGAGAGCAGGACGATCAACGAGGAGATGACGAGCTGCGTCAAAAAGAATTGCACAATCAAACAGGGTTTGGGTATGTCGCGAATTGCGAGGGTAAGAAAAAAAGACATGAAAAAGACTAACCGCCGAGACCCGGTAGCCACGATGAACATGACACAGACATTGTGTAATCGACCGATTAGAGACAAGGCCGCAACGTACCAGATTGTCAGCAATACGCTCGTCATCATAGCCGCCTTATTTATCGTGCAACGGTTCGCATACAAATTCTACGCGCGCCTTGAGCTGGGCCTCGACGACTGGTGTACTCTGCTCACTCTGGTGGCGGGCATTCCGAGTACCGTGATTAACGCTCATTTCCTCACCGTCAATGGCATCGGCCGGGATATCTGGACCCTGACGCCGGAGCAAATCACCAAGTTTAGCCTGTACTTTTACATGGACGAAATCATTTACCTGGCCGAAGTGTCGCTGGCCAAGCTCGCACTGCTCTTCTTCTACATGCGCATCTTCCCGAGCAGAAATGTCCAACGCTTGCTCTGGGGCACCATTGCTTTCGACATTGCCTTTGGCCTGGCTTTTGTCCTGGTTGCCATTTTCCAGTGCAAGCCCGTCAACTACTTCTGGGTCATGTGGGACGGCGAACACGAGGGCCAGTGCCTGAATATCAACGCAATAACGTGGTCGAATGCCATCATCAGCATATCGATGGATGTTTGGATGCTGGCTATTCCGCTGTGGCAGCTGAGGACTCTCAGGCTAGGATGGAAAAAGAAGGCCGGAGTGGCCGCCATGTTTTCCGTGGGCGCATTGTACGTTTTCCCATAATCTCGAATGCGGTACAGCGTGACTGTCTTTTTTTTTTAGCTGACTTGCATGTCAATGGTAGTGTAACGATTGTCAGCATTCTGCGCCTGAGATCACTCATCGCCTTCTCCTATAGCACCGAAAATCCAACCTGGGACTTCTTTGATGTTGGTATTTGGTCCGACATTGAGATCAACGTCAGTATGATATGCGTCTGCTTGCCGTCATTCCGACTGCTGCTGGTTCGATTGTTTCCTCGGCTCCGAGAGACGACCCAGCAATACTATGCCGACAGAAGAACAGGCGACAAGATGCACAACACGGGGTCTCGAGGAGGGGGCGGCGACTCCCAAAATGGAAGAGATGGCAACGCGGCCGGCGAGGGTGGTAATGGGATATGGTACCAGAAGTCTTTCACAGTCAAATATGTTGAAGCAGACGAGTTGCAACTTGTCTCAGTTCGCGACCGAGACAGAGCAAGTGCCAAGTCGGAGTCGTCTTTGAGCTAATGCGTTTCCTTTTTGAATAGACACTATAGATTCCGAATATAGACATGTTGGTTTTGTTCCGATTTTCGAACCCATGGTCATGGCAGAAGACTGCTAGGGCACAGGTGGCGCCAATGTTGACGTTTGATGAAAGCTGGGGAACGTCAACTCAGTGCTGGCTTTTCGTCGTGGAGCTGTCACTGAGCTGTCACGGCTAATCGGCTGCCTGGGCAATCAAGCACGCCCGCACATTAGTGGTAACAGACATATCGGTATTGACACGGGTGGTCGAACCAACTCAAGCTGTCCGCATTAGATGTTGGGTCGAACATTGAAGGTTCAAATGTTTGAACGAATGGTGGTCGACGCCTGGCATGTGTGGGCCAAGGACAGGGACAAGCACTGGGCCAGCACTGAGACCAGACCAGACCAGACCCGGCAACTGGTGCCAGCTGATCGTCCCATCTGGGACGCGTGACCGGGGTTTGGTGAACTACGGCTCCAGCCTTCTCCAAGTCTTGGCATCACTTCAACGCTCGATGGCGCATCTGCCTCGCGCAATCAGTCAAGTGCATCACCATCCGTTGGCCACAGCTCCGACGTCTCGTTTGCTGCATTTGGGTTCAAGTCGACTGCTTGAGCTACGAGGGCTATCCGTTCTGCACCTCCAGACATCGTCCTTTCGTGCAGTCTGCATGTGGCGATAGTTGTCTTCACCGTCCACGCAACTCGACCGACAACACAGAGCAGCCGTCCAAAATACCGCAACAGGCCGTATGGCCTCTTCGCTGATACAGACTGACGGTGGCGCTTCGCATTACGACTCCACGACCCCTACAATACCATCCAACAACCCAAACGAAAATGGCACAACCCCGTCTTTGCATTCGATGGAGGCGCCGAATCTGCCGGTCAATACAGCCTCGTCACCACGCTCCCCCCAACGACAAAATATCCTGAAGCGCTACAACCAAGTGAAAAATACCGTTTCTTCCCACGTATTGCGATTTTTGGAATGGCTCGACTCGACGCAGGGCCGCGGAGTGCTAAAATGCACCTTTGCCTACACACTGGCCAGTTTGGCTACCTTTGTTGGGCCGCTGTCTGACTTCTTGGGCAGGCCAGATGGTAAACATGTCGTGGCCACCATCACAGTGTACTTCCATGCTGCGAGATCTGCCGGTTCTATGATAGAGGCTATCCTGATCGCCATTCTTGCCGTCGCCTACGCCGAAATTGTCTCGATTCTTTCCATGGTCGTCTCAGTCATGGTGGGAGCCCAGATGGGTCTGGTGACTCTTGCCCATGCCTTGGTGGTTATTGTCTTCATAGGAGGAGGCTTTGGCTTCATGGGATGGGTCAAGCAACGAATGAATAATCCTCTTGTCAACGTCGGCAGTACCCTGGCTTCCATCGCAATTATTTCCGTCGTCACCAAGGAGAATGCCGTCGTGTACAACATCTTTTCCAACCAAAAGATAGCCCAGGTTCTCAAAATGCTTGTAATGGGCATCACAAGCGCCGCCGCAGTCAACCTACTCATCTGGCCTGTGTCGGCCAGAACACAGCTGCGGGAATCGATGGTGAAGGCGTCGGTAGCACTTGGCGACGTGCTGACTGCAGTCAACTCGAGCTTCCTCCGAGGTGATACCTGGCACGACCACCCGAACGAAATCTCCAAAGCATCGTCCGCTTACAAACAGACGCACGCCGCAGTTCTCAAGAGTCTGAGAGAATCAAAATTCGAGCAATACTTTCTCGGCCGCGAGAAAGTCTATGCCGTGGAACGATCAATCGTGCAAGCAATGGAGACACTGGCGCAATCCATCGGGGGTCTGAGAAGTGCGGCAAAAACACAACAGACACTCCTCAACAGCAACGTCGCTGATCCCTCGCATATTGCATCAGATCTCTTTGAGACATTTACCAACATGATTCGGCCGTCAATGCAAAACCTGACGGAGACGCTCTCTCTCGTTCTTCAGGAGCCCGTGTTCGGCGGCCCACCCGAGTATGAAATACACATCAACGAAGGCTTTCGCTCGACTTTGACAGTCTCGTTGGCCACGTTCACAAGCTCGAGAGTTGATGCTTTACAACACGTCTACGATTTACTAACACGCCATGCCGATTCCAACCGCAGCCCCACTAACGTCGCTTTGGAGGAAATGGCAGCAGCATGCGGGCATTTTAGCTTCAGTCTCCAATCCTTTGGTGAGGAGATGCAAAAGTACTTGGACATGCTGGAAGATTTGAGATATGTCACCGACCATTCTAAGCGAAGCTGGAGGTGGCTGGTGTGGTGGAGGGCCGACGCGCCTCGTAGCTACAGCATGTCTGCTCCCCCTTTCGAGTCGTCCGACTCCGAGAACCTCATCAAGCCCATAAAGAAATCGTCGGTGCCCAAGGGAATACCCGATTCAATGTTGCAGCGGAGGGACACGTACAGTTGGCAAGCATCTCCCGATGAGAATAAGTGGCTTGCTAGGGTGTCACAAATGGTGCTAAGAACATTGAGGAAGGTGGCCCGGGACGACAGTAAGTTTTGCGCAAAAGCAGGTGACTATCTATACACTAACGGGACATTAGTTTTGTTTGGCATCAAGGTGGGAATTGGAGCATCGTTGTGGGCAATGTTTGCCTTCTTGGATGCCACGCGGCCCATGTACAATCACTACCGTGGGGAATGGGGCCTGCTGTCGTTCATGATTGTCTGTTCCATGACTGTTGGAGCTTCCAACACCACGGGCTGGTCCAGATTTGTTGGTACCTTTCTTGGTGCGGCCTTTTCCATCATCAATTGGAATCTGAGCCAGGGGAATGCTGTCGTTCTCGCCATCCTAGGGTGGGCCGTGAGCTTTTTTAATTTCTATCTCATTGTCGCACGTGGCCAAGCGCCGCTGGGAAGAATGACCATCTTGGCTTATAATGTCTCGACCCTGTACGCATACAGCCTGAGCCAGAAAGTGGACGACGCGGATGACGACGAGGGCGGAGTACATCCGCTCATTATGGAAATTGTGAAGCACCGAGCGATTTCTGTTACAACCGGCATTCTCTGGGGCTTAATTGTGTGTCGTGTCATCTGGCCCATATCTGCTCGGAGGAAGTTTAAGGAGGGCATATCTGTTCTGCTCCTTCAGATGGGATTGATTTGGAGACGGGGGCCCCTGGCCATCCTATTACGTAGCGACTGCTCCCAGAGCTATCTTAAATCTGGCGAGCAGGCTGCCCTGCAGCGATATGCAGACCGCCTTGAAAGCCTTCGCCAGTCAGCCGCCTCTGAGTTTGAACTACGGGGTCCATTTCCTTTCCAGGCGAATGGACGAATCATGCAGAGCGCCAGCAAGATTCTGGATAGCTTCTTTGCCATGAGTCTGGTGACGCAGTCGAGAGGGAGGTTGACGCGGGGCGAAAGGGCTTTGCTCGAAGTCACGGCTGAAGAGCGGGTTGTTCTTTGCGACCGCATCTGCCACATCTTTCAGGTTCTGGCCAGCTCGATGATGCTGGAGTATCCATTGACAGATGCGTTGCCGAATATACTTACGACCCGCGACCGCCTGCTGAGCAAAATCTCGCGATTTAGAGAGGAGAACATGGCAGCTTTGCGGGCGGACATCGACCGGGCCCGAGCGGGTAGTAGTAACAGTACCGGCGTCTCTTATGCGGAGGATGAGCCTGGTGCTGTTGTTTCCGAGAGCGATTATGCTTTGCTGTATGCATACGTGCTTGTTACGGGGCAGGTGGCAGACGAGCTGAGAATTGTGGCCGCGGAGATGGAGAGTTTATTCGGGATTTTAAGTGGCGACATGACGCTATTGGCATAAGTCCACATGACGATCGCTATATTACTGAATGATCAAAAGGTATATGCATACGAATCCAAAAAAAAATGCCGCAAAGTGGCAAAGGATGCCACCGTGCTCACGTGAAGGAGTGCTTGCTTTGCCCGCCCCCCTCGATTCCGTGACACAAACACACCATCATCTACCCGCAACCTCAACCTTCGGAGATTCCGGTATGGGCACGCTGGTTTCTTCGCCGTCTACTTCGATACTGGTCCTCAAGGGTGATGGAATAGGCAAACTGGTTGCGAACGGGCACTGGCTCTTGCTGGGCGCCGGCAGTCCCGCGCCAGCATCCGCCATGAGCTTGTCGTCGAGAATCTTCTTGCCGTGCAAATAGCCTTCCTTCTCAATGACCACGTCCGTCTCCAGCAGGCCGAATTCGTCGGCCTCCCTGACGTGCCACTTGGCCATGAAGTCGTTTTGGATCCAGATGACCTTGTTGAGGGCCTTGACGAGCGCAATCTTGCGGTACATGTGCAGCCGGGGGTGCGACAGGATGGCCTCGGTCATGATGTCCTGGATGAAGCCTAGACACGTGCCGAGGTGGACGTATTCAATGTGCAGCGGGTGCTTTCTGCCGAGCCCGACGTGCATCATGCTGCCCGCGTGTGCGTGTGGTCAGCCAGCAAACTCTTGTTGCGCTTTTCAAGACACTACGTACCCGACCTTGTCCAAGTACTCCCAGAACTCCATCTTGCTCGGATCCGAGCACAGCTTGTTGAGGTATGCGCGCAGAAACATCTTTCGGTGTACGATCTGGGGACTGTCCTCGTGGAGGGCCTCGCCAACCTCCCCGCCCTGCGTGGTGTTTTTGGTCGTGAAGGCTCTCGCGGTGATGTCGTACTGGAGAAGCTTGCGGTAGACGATGTTGACGACGGCAGGGACCAGGGCTTTGATGTATTTTGCGCCCGAGATGAGCGCTTCAATGTCGTCTGCGTGCGTGGTCAGTGTGACGCCCTTCCCTTTGTGTTTGATGGCGACGCGGTGCAACGTACTACTTGAGAAGTCTAGGAAGGAATGCAGATATTGGATACGGGCTTCTAGATTGGTGTAGAGGTCCTCTCTGTCAATGTGCTTCATGGGCACCGGTGACGCCATGTTGGGAGACTGGTGACGGCGGGAGTCAATGTTTTGCTGTCAATATCGTAGAGGGATTGGGTGTACGCTGTCGCTGTGTATGCTGAGGTTGAAGACGTCTGGTCAAACTTCAAGTCAATGCGGAGGGTGTCTTGTTGACTTGGACTCGGCCGCGACCGAGCTCCGCGGTATATAACGCCAGTCACTTGAGGCGCTCATGGCATGACCTAGACGATGACGCATTTTGCCACTTTTTCGCACCCGTCTGCCCCATGCCGTGTTTGGGCAAGGTCTGGCCCTGAGGCTCTAAAAAAAACAGCAGATGGTGGTGTGATTGTGGGGGATTAGCATCCTGGTCCGACATGCTTGGTGCCGATTCATTTTCTGGCGGAACGAAACGCGGCTAGCACGAGCCCCAACCACGAGGTTAACAATGGTTGCAACATTGTTGTTTCTCCTCAATTCCGGATTTATCTACTTTTTGGTCTTTGGCTCGCAAGGCTTCTTGCTGTCCTGGCTGTGGGAGAAGACGTCGCGTGTTGGCGCGTGACGTGGGTGGAGGAGCAATAGACAGACAGGGCTGACGTTTTATGCTGGGCCATCCCTGCCGCTGGGCCTCGCGGACGATGCCGGGGATGGATTGACATGCACATCATACGACGTCGGGAGCCAACCCTGGCCCAGTGGTTTGTCAGATGCTCCCGTACCCCGGTTGCGTCCGGCAGACCGAGCCTGCGGGACGTGAATATCCCGTGGCTCAAGGAGGCGAGACGTGAGTACTCTCGTTCCCGTCGCGTGTAATCCCGGTGTTTGCGTATGGGTTGGGTTTATTGCATTCATCTCTTATCCAGTTTAGTTTTGTTTCGGCCGGTGGTGAAAAGAGGCCGTCTTGACTCGGTTGAATATTTGCGTACTCGGCCGGGACGCCAGTCCAGTGGCGTCTCTGGTGCTCTGCGAAACAACCATGGAAGGGCAATGAAGAACCATGACATCATTCCTGCGGGTGTTGTGCACGGAGTAGAAAAACCACCGTGGCCCATCGTTGACTGCGTGTCTGGACGTGCGTGCGGACTCCTTGCAACCCGGATCGACGCATCCAAGTGCCATTCGCTACCTCCAACGAAATCCTTGACTGCCGCAAGATACAATTGGTACAATCATCTTCCCGATTCTCTGCATATGCCCTTTTGGCGATATTGGTCTGCAGGCTCTAGTTTAGCCGCGTGATGCACAGTACGTGCCAAGATGGCCCATGAGTCAGCATTGCGAGAAAAAAAAAAGGTTAAAAACAAGGTCCGTATTTGGTCAAACTTTAAAACATCTTGTAGTCTTAAGGTTTTCTGCTAGGGATAACCGGGCATTGTGGGACGAAGAGGTAATTATGGACACGACGCGGCGTGTCATGGTCAAAAAGTGTGTTGCCTAAACACGCAACTAAAAGATTTAGCATTGCTAGCATAGCAACATAAACCAGAGAGAAGTGTATTGACTGACATTGTGGCCTGTAGATCTTCAGTTCTCGTGTTCGTGTTACCATGGGCAAAGGCACGCGCTTCCATGAGATGCCCGCTTAGGCAGGCCTCAATCAAGGATGGACATGTGTGAGGACTCTTCTCAACTCGGGAACGGTCGAGGACTCGAGAGACACGTCTTGCGGTGTAGTGGTCGTGCCTTGTACGCCGCCTCGAGCACGCCAGTTAAGCCACGCACGCTATTCGAAACCATTGTCATGGAGAATTTGGCCATCAGGAACAGACACAGTAAGACCTTGGAGAGTACATGTACATGTTTACATGGACACAGGCCCGAAACCACAGACTACAGCATGGTAAGGTTCAAGTGTCTTGTACTACAAGAATGGCCCAAGCTATGTCTGGCATAGTCAAGCGCGTAGCTCTCACGCGACGTCTGAATCGACATGGCGATTCATATCTATGTTTTTGACTCCAAGCAGACACAAGTACCTTTTTACGGGCAAACTTTGCTAGAATTCGTGAAAGAATTTCGCCCGGGCGTATAAATGGACACCCACCACTGCGAGGGTGGTTTTCATCATGGCCTCTTGGCCGGGAGGAATTCTTTGCAAGACACACTCGAGTGCCGGCTTTACCATGCGTCTCTCATCTCTCATCTCGACCACTATTGCGGCATACGCCGTCTTTGCCACGGCCAAAGATGCAAGCACAACAAGCTCCAGCTCGAATGTTCCCCCTCCCCTCCCTACTCGCCCTCCCGAAACGACAAAACCCGGACGCTTGGCCGTCATTGACGGTCCTGGTGTCACGTTCGAGTTCTCGACTGGCCAACCTCATCCGAAGAACTGGATCGGCATCTGGCACGATTACTATGGCGGCCCCGTCAACGGCAGTTGGGTTCAGGATCATTTGGCGTGGGCTTGGGCCGACGGAACGCACGGAACCGTCGAGGTTGACATTGCTGACCTCCCAGCTGGCCGATATCTTGGCTATTTTCTAGCCCAGAAAGGCTACAAGGAGCTGGCCAACCCAGTCGACGTGTACATTTCCCGCAACCGATCCATGCGATTCATACCCGAAACCTTCACCACCCAAAACGCGCGCGTGGGGGACGCCTTCAGTGCCGACATCAGCGGGCTTCTCGCCAACGTCAAGAACGGCAACCTGTCGTACGCGGTGATTCCCCCCAGCAACGCAGACTGGGTGTACGTCACGTCCCGGGGCGTCATCAAGGGCAAGCCCAAGCGCTCCGGGCTCAGCCGGTTCTCGATCCGAGCCACCAGCGCCGACAACGACACCGCCGTGCTGCCGATGGCCGTGCCGGTGGCGGCCCAGAAAAGGCCTCTGGTCCGGAACATCCGGGTCCTGACGCTCAACCTCTGGCTGGGCGGCCGCAACGTCGTCGACTACCACACCAAGCAGGTCTCGTTCCTGGCCTCGCAGGACGTCGACGTGGTCGCCCTGCAGGAGAGCTACTTCCAAGACGGGCGCCGGCTGGCCAAGGCCCTGGGCTGGAACGTCTGGCAGGCCAAGGACGTGTCCATCCTCTCGCGGTACCCCATCGGCCGCGTGTACCGCGAGATCGAGGCCGGGGGCACCGTCCGCATCGACCTCGACGGCGACGCCAAGCAGCTCCTCGTCTGGAACGTGCACCTCAACAACGCCCCCTACGGCCCGTACGACCTGTGCTTCACCAACTACAGCACAAACTACATCCAGCGGCGCGAGGAGTGGGCGCGCCGCGTCCAGCAGGTCTACGAGATTGTCCACCGGCTCAGGGAGTACAAGGAGCGCAAGCCCGAGTTCGAGCTGCTCCCGCAGATCCTGGCCGGCGACTTTGCCTCGCCCTCGCACCTCGACTACACCATGAAGACGCGCGACCTGCACTGCAAGGGGAGGGACCCGTTTCCCTGGCCCGTCTCGCGGCGTGTCGTGCTCGACGCCAAGTGGAAGGACTCGTTTCGCGAAGTGTTCCGCGACCCGTGGAAGGTTCCGGGCAACACGTGGTCGCCGGTGCGCAGGCTCAACGGCGACCGGCCCGAGCCCATGGATCGCATCGACTTTATTTACCACAAGATGTTGAAGACGACGCACTCTGATGTCGTCGTTGTGGGCGACCCCAAGCCGGAGCCGTACCATGCAGACAACGAGTGGACGTCGGACCATGCGGCGGTTGTGAGTGAGTTCCAGTTGCCGTAGTGAATGGGGCTGGTTGAGGCGTCGAGGGGAGGACACAAGGAGTCGTGGCGAATAATGGAATTTTTTATGTTTGGTTTTTGTATTTAAACAAATATTGGCAAAGTACAAGCATGTCAAGTAGTTTCAATGTTATGACGGTATTGTCTACACTGTGCGATGAGCAAAATAGCCGCACTGGCTCCCATGCATAGCAGCATACATGTAGGGTTCTCATATCATTGTTGTCCATTAGTAAAGCGCAGTAGACTACTCTTTTCGCTGGTTCAAGTTGCCGTGTAACTTTACGGCCCGATCGTCTACTACACATGCAAACAGAAGACGGGTTCATTTCTTTACATTTCGTCACAGCCACAGCCACCGCGCCCAAGTCAGAGCATCATCCGGTGGCTTGATTCAAGCGTGCAAACACTCACTCGGGCGGAAAGGAAAGGACAATGGCGGCCATAGACACGGCCACGTCATGACGCCAATCGGGAGGGAATAGAAGGAATAGGGCAGTGATGTGACGAGGAATACAGTCTACTAGAAGCGGCTCGTTGCAGGCGTTATCGGTGACGAGATCATTATAGATTGATCGCTGGCCCGATGGAGTGTGTGCGTTTTAAATGAACATTGAAACAGCGGATGTGGCGTTTGTAAGCGCACCAGGCGTCTTTTGCTGCTGCTGCCGCTTTGGAATGGGGAGATTAAAGGCCGAAAATAACCAGCTACGTATCGCGTTCATACTACTCGATCAGACGTTTTATACTTTTTTGCGTGCAACACTTGGACAGCAAAGGGTTCTGGTGTGGACATGGCCGACCCGGTCTGTTTGGTTCGTAGTCCTCAAGTGCTGCTTTCAGCTTTTCCCATGATGGACCCGTACATGTACGCAATCGGCCGACGAGGAGTCGAGTGGCATCAATTGATATTTTGTGGCGTCACACTTTCTCGTGACAGCGCTTGAGGCGTCAATCCGTTTTCACAGACGCCAACGCTGAGTTTTAGTCACTGCGTTCTTGCATTTGGTCTCGGCATGGCCATGGCGCGGGGAATTACGTCTGGTTCGAGGCTTTGGCCCGGAAAAGGCCAAGCTGTTGTAAAATCTACTAGTTGCTACCCTTGGATTACTCGTTTATTTCCAACCCCAACGCCGGCACGCTGCGTATGCAAGATGAAGCCGTAGATCGTCGTCGGGCCGCACGTTTCACAGCTGGCGGATTCAGATCTTGGCAATCTCACCATCCGGAGCGTCCTTGGCCGCCGGGAATAGATGCAGCGAGTATTTTGGCTCTGGCCATCATGACCAAAGCTCCAAGTACAATGGAGCGGCTGCTAAAGTCGCACTCTTCGCTTATCCTCATCATCGTCTTGACACTTTTCTGCACCATTACGCTCCTGCATCTCCTTACCGTCGTCGAGTTTTTCCACCAGGCCGGCACGCAGCCCAACGACGGCGCCGCGCATCCTCGCCCAGTCTACGCAGTTGCCCACCGCGTGCTCACGACGCAACAAGTCGCCGAGGCGCTACGTCAGGGCGCAAATGCGCTCGAGATTGACGTCACGGCCTGGAAGCAAGGATGGTTCGGGGACCACGACGGCGTCTGGGAGAATATAGGCGATTCCGTCGACACGCTCTTTCGAGCCGCGGCCAAGGCCCGAGAAGCCGGGAGCAACCTCACCTTTGTGTGGTTGGACATCAAAGACCCCGACTGGTGCGATCCGCACGACAAGGACTGGCGACACTGCTCGGTGGCCGCTTTGCAGGAACAGGCACGCCAAATATTGGAACCGGCGGGTGTTCGTGTGCTGTACGGCTTTGCCGACGATACCGCCTGGGGTGTTGGGTACGACTTTATCTCGCGCCGCATCAACAAGAACGAAGCTCTCAACTTGGATGGCAAGGGACAAGACCTCCAGGAGCGTTTTCGAAACGCCAATATGACGGACATTACACGACGGGTACTATCGTACGGGGCTTCGTCGGTAACGTGGGACTTTGGAAACTGCTATGAAGACGGCGTTTATACGTGCACGGTTCTTCGCCAAGCCATGGAGTCGGGAAACTTTGGGCGCGTCTTTGCCTGGACGCTCCACGGAGGGGAGAGAAGAAGCGTGGTGGACTTTTTGTTCGGGAGTGCCGGCGTTGATGGAATTATATACGGATCTGAAAATGACCCATTTCGAGACAACTTGGATACTCGCGCCACCTATCAAGATATCAGAGAATGGGTGGATAGGAATAGCCATGGGCGATATTGGGCCGCGGCAAATGATAGTCCGTGGTAAGCACCTAGGTATCTTGTTAGCTACATGGAGAGATGAAGCGGTAAATCATGTTGAGGCTGCAGATTCCCGAGCACTCTATTGTATCTGATTACGACCAAAGCAGAGTTTCCCACTACATATGCCTTTGTTTTTGGGGGTCGTGGCTCTAATTGTAGAGGACAGTTTGGAACATGGTTCTTAGGAAATCCTGAGGATGAATTGTACAAGGATGTATTCGAGATCGTAGCGTTTAGTAAACAGAGAGGGAATGTGTTCGCCGAGTGTCTTCCAGTCAATGTTATCCAACCCCCGCAAAGCAAAAACATATTCCCAGTAGTCTGGATACCATCCTGAGTATTCCCAGTCGAGAAGAGCAACAATACGGCCGCCAGATACCAGAATGTTTCGAGCGGCAATATCACCATGCGTAAAGACGATGGGATATTCGTTGCCAAGCTGGGTGGTGATCTGGTGCCAGTACATGGACTCGGCCTCCAACCGTATCGGGGGCCGAACGAGCCAGTCGTGTAATTCGGACATTGTGCGGAATGGCCCGCCCGAACGCGTAAAGATGCTCGGGACCACGACGCCCTGGCCGTCCACGCGGCCGAGGTATATACCGCCGAGGCGTCGCATCTGCGCAATGTAGTCACGCAGTTGAGCCAGGATCTCGGAGCGCTGATCGAGGGTTAGGGTTGGCCACGCCTCCTTTAGCGTCTGGCCCTCGATGTATTCCATAGTGATGCGGTCCCAGTCGCTGCTGATGACTTCTGGGACGGGGATTGTAGTGTTTTCTTTGATGAAGCGTAGCGCTAGACTCTCGTTGGGATGGTCATGCACGCCGAAACCATGAGGGGATGTGGTATATTTCGTGATGGTATCACCGTGTCGTACTACACGGCGGCTATTGCATTCGTAGATGATGTCGCCTTCGGGGTACGGGGCGGGCTGTCGCTCGGGGGGCGGTGAATCACCGAAGAGAGCACGCGTGCGATCTTGGGCCATTTTTTGCTGTAGGCGACCGTAGGGACTGAGCGCCACGGGGCGGACAGGAGCCTCGGTTTTTGTCATATTATGACTTGCTTGCGATTTTCGAGTATAGAAGTGGTGCAGAGGGAAGAAATCCAGACCCCATGTTGATGCCCTCTGGGGGGAATGGTGATCACGTGGTCACGTGAACACAAGCAGCCTCGGATGCGCATGAAAACCTATCCACACAATGATTCGTCTTCTTCCGGCCTTATTCTTAGTTAGACCTTACGAGATCATCAGAATAGAGCATGATTCTGCCATCCTTGCATTTGCACCTAGCCGTTCATGGGGAATATCCTTTTGTAGACGACCCCAGGCTCATACCATGGCCATTCCAAATATCTGGAGCGTCACACAAGACGTGCACTTGAGCACACCAGCATTTGTCGACTATTTTCACGACATGATCCAACAAGCAAACGGGCCCAACATAACAGCTAGCCCCCCACGTACCAGAAGAATAGGTAAACCAGCAAGGTGTGGATTCTTTTATTCGGTACTGCGAACCTTGACGGAAGAGGAATAGAGGCACAGCCTGCCCTAGGTGGTTTATTCAGCTAAAGGCTATATATATATTAGTTTTTAAGTTAAAAGTAGTATTTTCATGATAAAAAAGACCGTATATTAGGCCTGAAAAATCGACTAGTTTATATCCTATCAATAATACAATATCGAGCCCAACAATCAGTGTTCTGATATAAAGCAATCTCGCAAAAGCCTGCATCCAAACCGCGATCGACTAGCTTGTTAGCCATCGGCTG
The DNA here is from genome assembly GCA_020102295.1 of Metarhizium humberi. Classification (NCBI taxonomy): domain Eukaryota; kingdom Fungi; phylum Ascomycota; class Sordariomycetes; order Hypocreales; family Clavicipitaceae; genus Metarhizium; species Metarhizium humberi. The sequence continues at coordinate 97,863 of JACEFI010000027.1, forward strand.
ACCAATCACCTTCTGATGTTGACCTCTTTACCCCCCTGCTAGCGTTGTGGCAAGCGATGCCGGACCAAGGGATAATAAGGCCACTTTTGTGCCGCCGCCAAGTCTGCAAATAAAATAACTATAGGAGAATCCTAGTAAATAGCTGGCACTACTGGTAAGCTCTACTACCTGCCATTTCTTGGTTGTAACCCTTATTAACTATCTTGTATTGGTCGCCCAGGGCTGGTGCATACGATTTTTTTAAAATAAGTGGGGCGGGCACGATTATAACTACTAATCCGTTTATTAATTAATATCCACTGCGCACTTTATGCGGCAGCGCAATCGGGCGTAAACTTGTGGCACCCAAGTGTGCGTAATGTACTTCTGGTACATTATCTCTTTAGTTGCGGAATGGCTTATAGAGACTCGCTTACCTAAGAAATTTGTATAGCAGTGGAGTTCTCCACGAGCCATTCCGCAACTAAAGAGACAGTACTGTCACCTAGACTTGAAGGCAGATTCCGACGCGCTTGGGGCAAATAACCGAGGGCAAGAGAGTCAATAGGTATTATATACGTGAGGTCCCTGTAATTATTTATTTTAGCACTTTACAAGCTTTTACAGCGGGAACCGCAAGTTTATACGAGGCCAAGGCCCTTACGAGCTTCGCATATTAGCCTTGAACCCTGCTTAAGCGACTCCTCTAGCTCTCGCTCAACTTATTTAAGCACGCATCTTGGCCGAATTATTATACATTTAACCACCAAGTACTAGTATCAATCTCTTTCATCGTTTATTTTCTTCTTATAACATTATACTACCAATTATATTATCAACTTAAGTCAAGCCTGTATAATGACGGGTCAGATTGCTACTATATTCATCGCTTATTTTGCTATTTTAGCAAACGCCGCAAATATTAAGAGAATTACTAATGGAGAGAATGCTCAGATAAATGAAATTCCATTTATAGTTGCTCTTCGGGATAATTCGGGTTCTCAAAGCTGCGGGGGCAGCTTAGTAGACAGCTTTACCGTTTTGACTGCTGCGCATTGCGTTTCATCCGCCTCTTCAGTAACGGCTGGTATAATAGTAAGTATATATTATGATATTTCACCTGAAACTATACAAATACTATGTCAGAAAATACGCTATTAATAGATATTATCAAGCTAATTCGTAGTATTTAGGACTTGAATGAAGGCGGAGTTAATGCCGAGATCGCATCCGTGAAAAGCCACCCTCTCTATAATGAAACCAATCTTCTTCATGATATCGCTATCTTGAAACTATCAACTCCTATTCAACCAAGCGATAATATCAGCTATGCAGAACTTCCAGTAGCTGGATCGAATACTGTACCTAGTTCTGCTCTAGCTGCGGGCTGGTAAGTGCCACCTGGCCTAACACTACCCACCGTGTTGATGTAAGCGGCAAGGCGCTAACTACAAGGCAAGGGGGTCTCAAATCCCTGTTATGACTAATACCGATCATCCGTCTTATGTCCCGCCTCCCGTCGTCTATCAACTTAGCAAAATTATTCTTCCAATCCGCGCACGTAATATCTGTCTAGACGCCGATCCAACTCTAACTAAAGATCATTTATTTATATGTGCTGGTGGAGATGGCAAGACTGCCTGTCACGGGGATAGCGGCGGTCCTCTTTTTAACCCAGAAACCAGGCAGTTAATTGGTGTCTTCTCGGGTATGGTACCAGATCACCCGGATGGGAAGGACCCAAATAATTTGGTCTGTAATATAGCTCCCGTGGTATTTACACAAGTTAGCAGCTATATGGACTTTATTATTCCGAATCTTGGAGGGACTTTGTAAGGGCTAGTCTTTTTTATCAGAAGGCTAACTCTACATTGTGTGCCGGTTTTGTGTAACAACTATTACACGGGGGGTCCAATAGGAGTCTTCGACGTGTAACGCTAGGTTCCCAAGGGATAAACTAGTTATAGTTTATATTAGCAGAGCTATTAGGGCAGTTAATCTCAGAGCTGTGACGAAAAAACTACACTGCATGTAATTTTTGGTGTAATTTTTAGTGTAATTTATTATACTATATATAATTTTATAGTAAAAATTTAATTATAAGAAGGTTTTTTAGTTATTTAGCTAGAAGCTATATATTTCAGCTAAAAGCTATATATATACCTGATGCAAAGCGATCTTCTCTCGATGACACTACGCTAATACATGTAGGTATTCTCCGGATTCAACTTGGGATCAATAACCGCAGTGGCGTATCGCGGTATAGAGAATGATAACTTATCGCGCTACTGCGGGCGAGGTCGTGTTTGTGGTCTGTATCTTTTGGACTGTTGTGTGGGATATACTTTGGCGATAACTTGAGCGCGGAAGATAATCCTACTGGATGCGGATAGAAATTGTCCAGTATTGTCTCAAGGCCAGTCAATTGTGTTTTATTCTTTTCTTGGCATTTTTCAGAGAAATGGCTCTAGAATAGTAGCTTACTCTGCTAATGTGTCCAGATGCGTGTGGTAACGTAAAATGTTGACGATAGTCGATTTACCTCGTTAAACAGGAAAGTTCAGTTTTTTATCTTTTGCGTCTCGTTTTGCTATTTATTGTGCATGATTGAAGCTATACTGTGTGTTAGCGTGATGCTGCTTTCATAGATCACTGCTCGCACAACCCTCGTCTCATAAGCTGCAGGAACATCTTCGTTTACTGCGCAAAAATCCCATATTACGCATAAAGTAACAGTAATAGGGGCCCTAGTGGCTGAGGATGTGTTGTATCTAGTCGACTGAAGGGTGAAAGGTGTCAATGTTAATACTAAATTATCTTGCTGATATCACTGTTAATTCTAGCATCCAAACGTGTTATGTTGTCGATTCAGTGCCTTTATCAGATGCCTATAAATGCTCTTCCCCGAAATACTGGCGCTCTCTTGGCAGATTCGATTATCGACCTATTGAGCCCGAGAACTTCTGGTGCTCCCCCGCTCCTTTCCATGGCTGTTAAGGTCTTCAGAAACTTGGAATGTAATATAGGTTCCTTGTTGGACAAATGTTGACATGTCTCGCTTGTAAGTCAATGCCAAGGGGGGTTCACTTATGGAGAGTCTCATGTCCCTGTAATTTTCTGCAGCTCTCTTCGAGGATTGCCGTTTCAGTCTGACGCACCCTTTTAGGTGTATGAGGGCTTGAATTATCTGCCGCTAGATAAGCCACCTCGTAGTTGTTGCCAGCAAAAATCTCCGTTGCAGCACCGTAAGCATTGACACCGTGTGCCAGGCGCGGCATAATTCGAGACAGAGGCCAACACAAACGGCCAAAGATAGACTTTTAAAAAAGGCAGTTTATTAAGCTAGATTCAGTTCTGTCTATTGACAAATCCGCTTTAAGTTTTAACAATAAAGCCCACCATCCTGATCGATGGCCGTAAATCCAGACACCCCAAATGGATCCCGCTTCGTATTATTCACGTCCAGGAATGTAAACGGCGAAGGGGCCCCTGCTTGGGGATTATTCCCAGGCAGCAGCGGCTCGATGCCAATGCTATTCGCCACATCATACGCAAGCGTCACGTTAGACGGCAAGTTGGGACTGCTATAGAGCGTGCACGACCTCTTGCCGCCATCGCCCTCCATGAAGGTGTGTTTCCAAACCCAATTATCACAAATGCTTGATAGTTCTAAGCATTTCGCGGCGCAGTCACAGGCTGATTTGAAGCCGTCCTTGAAGTAAAAGTGTAGCTCAGTGGTAACGCCGGTTATATCAATGCCTCGGTAGTAGCGGACACAACCGCCGGTAGGGGCTTGGAGGGTTGGGAAGCGCTTTGTGGTGATTTGCTCCTTGCAGATGGCCCATTTTTCGTAGTTTTCAAAGTCGGGGAAGATGTCTTCCTTCTCGCAGTCTTTTTCGCCATGGGGACGATCAGTAGCGCCTCCGAGGGCGGCGAGAGACAGAAGGGTGATGACTGTCTTGATGAACATGGCGTAGGTCTGGTAAAAGAATGGTGTAGTTGTTGTGTTGTGTAATATATTTGAAAAGTCAGAATGAAATAATTGCTTGACAGACTAAAATGAAGAGAAAAAGTCTCCCGGAACAGAGAGTTTATATAAACGAGTGTTTAGTAGGTACCGTTTGGCCTCGGAGATCCCGTGTCGAATATCTCCGAAAGACGAGACCCGTCGTAAGGAATGGACGTCAACAAAATTCACAACAAATTGCACATGTTTGAGGCCTAGACATTGCATGTCTTGGATATATCATGCCGACCAAAGCCCGCGCCGAAGGAGTTGATTGGGCAATTGGCAAATCCGACGTCGCTAAAAGGAATTGTGGCTTCTCGGGGCATCGTTGGAGCCGCTCGCGGACATTTGGCTAGGAATAACGTGTCGGCTTGTCTTGGTATTTAGGGATTCTGGGTGGAATGCTGCTGGTAACGGTTTTTGCTGTTTCATTCATCATGTAAGAAGAGTGTTTGCAGCCCTTGAGGAGCTGGGTACCTATTTACATAGTCGATGCCCAGGGGCATATTTTGAGACCTTCATTTGGCGGCGTCATTGCATCGGCATCAGCCGAGCAGATCCAACGGCCTAGCCCCTTGCATAAAAGAGAGAAAGGGTCAAAATAAACATTCTTGGTTCATGTAGGAATTCAACTTCGTGTCACAAAAACAACGCGCTCTAATTGAGCAGTATCTGTACTTCGCTATACAGCGATGGAGCTCAAGGTACAACATTGAAGCCTTCGGTGTTGGTAACAAGTCGCCCAGCTACTACTGCATCCCATTTATCTGGGGTATAGCCGTCTCTAAAACTGAGTCACAAGTCCACCTATGTACATGTAACGTTGTTTGAATACCCTGCTTTTCTCGGTTTAATTGGTTACTGTCTAACCATCAAGCTGCGTCAAGCTTCGCCATTGCATTCTGAATAGCCTGTTAATTTCCTGAGAGAATTCTTGCGAAAACGTCTTCGCGAATTTCTGTTTTACTGTTACACGGAAAAGGCCTAACGCATCGTGAAGCCTAATAAAGGGGCCTCACCGACAAAGGACCTGTTCGTTACACAGGTTGAACACATGCCCGAGCAGAAACCCTAGGCACGGGTTCTCTTTATGTATATATAGTGGTCACTAATCTCTCTCTTCCTCTTACAAAACCAAGGAACTTTGATACCCTTCAAGATTATTTCTGAATCTGAACCCTTGTCACAGTAGGAATTCGACAAACCCTTACCAAACGCATCCATGGTGCTGCATCAAACGACTTTGCGCCTCTCTTGTCCCCGGACGGGCCGAGAGCAGGCGGCGGCTGACCGACTAGCGAGGCGCTTTAGAGAGAAGCAATAGAGCGTAAAGGGAAATGTGGCTCACATGTATGGGCTGGAAGTCGGGCAGTTACGAAACATCACGGGCTGGCGCAAGCAACATGACGACAACGAATTTTCAGCGATGGTGGTGCCGCCGAACTTGTATTGAACGGAGTTCGCTGACTACATGCAAGCCCGTTCGCATCTGCTGTTGTCCGCATCTAGGTAGCTAAAACTCGATGTCCTCATCTGACGGCGAAAATACGCGTATAAACCAAGACACCGGACACAAACAATTTCCCTAAATTGGCGTACCTGCGGATTTGGCACACTATACTTGCCCTTATTATTATCGCATGCATCTTATCTACTATGTCAAACGTGTTCTCTTAATAGTATTAACCGTGCTATTTCCGGCGAATATTCCCGAGGAAGACGACTACAGCATTACAAGTGCCGAGGCCATTCGAAAACGAGCAAAATGGCTGCGTATGTTCAATTAGTAGGTGGTGTGGGGATTGGATGGGCATCTTCTGTTGCCATTGTAGTCGTTTCTCATCTCTGGCGCCTGATGTGCGTATCAACTTCATATTCAAGATCCTTGGGGCTGTCTCGTATTGTGAGCTATATCGAGACCTCTTGCTTCGCCTCAACGTCGGTCCCTAGTTAAACTACAGCTCTAACACAATGGCAGTCGGAAAGTGAAACGCGCGGGCGTAAACAAGGCTAAAGCCTCCCTCTCCGATTTTATAGTCAATTTAGTATTTTTTGCTAACAAGGGCATCCTACGAAAAGGCATTGGCATGGCTACCAACATATATATGAGAGCAGTGTGATGAAGTAACTCGCCTGCACTGGATGACGAACTCTGCGTCCATTTGACAAGACAGTCGGTCAAAGCAAGACAGCCATCCGGCCCACCATGAATGAATACGCTTACGAAAGTTCCCGACGTAGGGCTTTCTCCCAACCATGGGGTGCCTCGCTCGCACTGGCGATACTTTCGCCGCAGAGAAGAAATAGCCGTGTTCTCCAAAATTCCTTCCCATTAAAGCAGCTCATATGGATCTGTGGTGAGCTGAAGTCGCCAAAAACAGCCGTACGCAGCGGTTGGAAAGACACGCGGTGTAGCATTTGTGTGGTGTCACCGGTGTGGCTGCGTGGAAGCGACTGCTACAGTCGCTTGAGACAGAGCCAGTAATCAAACGTCGCTGTGACCTTTTCAATTTTCACTCCTGTCCTGTCTTGACGTGATGACTCTGGATCCTAGTCCAAAAAGTGTAGTTGTCTCTCCATCTTCTGCAGCATCTCCGGGTAGTGGTCTATTGGTCTGTCGCTTGGAAACACGAACCCCTCCGGTTGACCGTCAAGCACGTAGTGCCTGCGGGTGATAAGTGATACAATATCATCACCTACCACAGGCAAGCCATGACTGCCACTCGATTTTCACATGTCAAACATTTAGATGACATGTCAAGTACGAGACGAGCCGTATACTTTGCATCGCGTAGATCATCGTGTAACTGGACTCACTTGATGTATGATACGATATGTAAGCGGTTACTACACACTCGGGATACGATTGAGGGGATAGATCCGTCACACCCACACCCGTATGCACTCGTTTCCAAACTTGGGAGTATCGGGGACAACTGGTCTACGGCATCTCTCCCGTGTATTAGTTGTCTTGTGTTACAATTGGAAGCGGGGTAAGGATGCATCCAGAGTAACCGCCTCTTTATCAATATATAAAATGCTGGTTTTTGACGCGAGGAAGGATGGTGATGAAGAGATTTAGAGCCGGGCCGCTATCAAAAAACTTAAAGCTCCAGTCCCCTTCTTGTTGCTCATTTTCACTTCTAATCTTCCTTACAACCATATCTATTACTCTTCATCATGAGCACCCCAAGCGACAACCATGACTTTGAATTTGCTCAAAAGGGCCTTGTTGCTACTTTTGCAGATCCATTCATCTACTCCGATCGGAAGCAAGAAGTTATCTGGGACAATGACGCCTACAATTTCCTTCAGGAAGAGGCCCCAGAAACCGCTAACAAGTCTCTATGGAGACAAGGGCAGCTCTGCGCCGTGGAAGCAGGTCTTTACCAAGTCACCACTGGGATTTACCAAGTGCGTGGGACGGACATAGCCAACATGAACATTATCCAGATTCCGGATACCAACGGCATCATTATTATCGACTGTCTGACCTGTGTAGAGACGGCGCGAAAGTCCCTTAGTCTCTACCAGGAATTCCACAAAGGCCAGTTTGGCCAAGACCCAGAGATTAAGGCCCTCATCTATACCCATTGCCATGGCGATCACTTTGGTGGCGCCCAGGCAATTACAGAGATTACGGGTGATGATCTCAGAATTATTGGTCCTGACGGTTTTCTGGAACATGCCGTGAGTGAAAATATTTATGTTGGAGCAGCAATGGGCCGTCGATCGATTTATATGTACGGAGAAGGATTGCCAAAGTCGCCAACAGGACAAATTGGCTGTGGGTTGGGCCAAGCGTTGCCGTCGGGAACCAGCTCCTTGCTTGCGCCAAATCAATACATCAAGCAAGATGGTATTTTATCCCCTGGTATTGAGGGGCTAGAGATTATCTGCCAGTTGACCCCGGGCACAGAAGCCCCGGCCGAAGTCAACTTTTACTTTCCGGCATACAAGGCCCTTTGCATGGCGGAAAACGCAACTCATACCTTACATAACATCCAGACACTTCGGGGCGCCCAGGTTCGAGATGCGAGGCTCTGGTCGCGATACCTCGATCAAGCTATTGCCTTGTTCGGCGATAAAACATCAGTCGTGTTTGCTAGCCACCACTGGCCGACTTGGAATGAAGACGGCCAGAACTTGGTCCTCCCCTTCCTGGAGGAGCAACGCGATTACTATGCGTACCTTCATAACGAAACGCTCCGACACCTCAACAGCGGCCAGACTCCCGTGGAGATTGCTGAGAGCATCGAGATGCCGCCGAATCTGAGCTCCAAGACGCACCTCAGGGGGTACTATGGGTCTGTCAACCATAATGTCAAGGGCGTGTATGACAAGTACATGGGCTGGTTCGACGGCAACCCGGCAAATCTATGGCCGCATACCCCCGTGGACGCGGCGACGCGATATGTCGCCTGCATGGGCGGCAGCGATGTAGTTCTGGCCAAGGCCAAAGACTTTATCGCCAAGAATGATTTGCGATTTGCAGCCACTCTTTTGAACCACCTCGTTTTTGCCGATGACACAAACACTGCTGCCAAGGAGGAGTTGATATCAGTCTATACAACACTCGGGTATGGTTGCGAAAACGGCACTTGGCGGAACATTTACTTGACGGGGGCTTATGAACTGGACCAAGGACCGCAGGCCGCCATCAACGCAATTTCACTCGAGTCTTTAATGTCTGTTGGCCTCGACGAGCTCATCGACGTGTTGGCCATCACCGTGGATGGCCCTCGGGCATTTTCTGAGGAGGGTGTCACCATTGACTTCATGATAGGGGATATGAAGGCGTCGCCGAAGCAGCCGACGGAAGGGGCGGGCTGGCACGTCCGGCTGAGCAACGGTGCCGTCACGGGACGGGCTGTCAAGTACGTGCCGTCTCCGGAGCCGCGGGACCCCAATGTTACATTAACTGTGTGGCTCTTGCACACGGCTCTTGTTGAACTGGTGGCATCAGCGGTGGCGGGTAAGCCCACGAGCATCGACTCTCTTGAAAACGTCACCACCTATGGGGATACGGCTGCGTGGGATACGATTACCTCACTCGTTACGCAACCAAACGTTGCATTTAATATTATTACTCCCTAAGTTGTATCTGCTAAATAGCCAGAATGATTGAATTAAACCATCCTATCCACCCCTTGGTGCGCGTGTGTGTAAAGCCATCCAAGTGAAGTACTATATACCTTGAGAAAAGGCTTAAAAACTGCAATCATCATCAGGGTTTGCTTGGATCAGCCGTCAAAAGGCTAAAGGCTGGGGCGACGACATAAGCCAGGTGTCGTGCGGAAATATTACCTTTAAAAGGGCATTGAAAATGTGATGTACCACTTTATAATAAACGTTAGAATATTTGGCACTTAAAGTGACTTGTGTTTTTTAAAACTTGCCACATGTATCTAGGTACTAGTAGTTAAGTTACGTCATTTTTGGTGTTTCCTATTTGTTGAGGAACTGAATTGTGTTACTCCTAAAGCTAAACCTCGCCTTGTAAAAGCTCATAGTAAAGTTATAGTTTCACTTTACTTTTTGGTAAAAATCCTAAATACCCAAAGTCGTAGGACGATGAGAAATGCTATAGACTGGACCCAACATACAAATTCACAAAGCATTACGACAGTGGCTGGGCATAAACGGCGAGCCCCCGCCTTATTTTCCACCAGTCTTGGTATAATATGCTTCTGTCAATTCACAGTTTGATCCTGGTCTACATTCTACTATACTTCCCCAAAGCTTATATATAGGATGCATCTGTCGAACCTCGCCCTCATGGTCTAATCCAGCAGAGATAATCTCCGCACATCGAGTTGACTTTTCGGCCCACTTCAGAACTATCACACCGACATAAGCTCATAATTTTCACGACTGCCCGCCCCGACGACAGCTGAACAATGAATCAAAAAGGGCTTTTTATCCTCATGGGAGGTCTCACAATTTGTTTGGGAAATCTAGACGCTCAGGATGCATCGATTAACTGTCATGTTCCGTCCAAGATGCAAACCAATGGGTTGGTTTTAATGAAGAGCAACTGCGTACCAGTTAGTCTACAGGACACTCCGAATGTGTGCTCTGGAAACAAGCAAGACGCCATTGGCATATGGCCCAAGGAAGAATACGCGGGGAGAAATGAGTTGCGTCATGTTAACCTGGACGGGGTAGGGCAAGATGTTCTAGATGGGCTGGTGCCTGAGGAGATGGCCATTACCCGCCGCACTGAGGCAATTTTGGCACTGAAAAGCGGTCAAGACTCGAAAGCCTTTTATAGAGCCAAGCGCCAGGCTATTTGGCCCGAGGTATGGAACAAGGGGCCACGCAAAGCGGATAAGATAGTTCTCGAGTCGCCGGACCTACGACAATGGAATATATCCATAACGGAAGTTTACGCCTATTGCCCAGGAACAAATGCAGGCTCCCCAAGGATACGATGCGAGTGGATTGATAAAGATAAAGGCTTCAATGCATGGTCAAAGATCACCTTGGCTCTTGGTGCCACGTCAAGTTCAAGGATTGTTTTGCCGCTCACCCTAACGTCTTATGTGAAAGACGCGGGCTCAGTAAGTCTCAGACAATCAGACAGCAAAATATTTACACATGAATGGACTGTTCGTCTCCCTCCAGTCTATAAACAGACGAACACATCAATATTCCCACAACCGCGGGCCATAACCGTGCATGCCGCTCCAGTGGCAGAACAGGAGCGCGCACGGCTGAGACAACAGATGAAATGGGCCGACTTTCAGCCCACGGGTTTTTATCTGAATCCGGAAACGCCTCTTACAATTACGGCTTCCGGGATAGATACAAACCAGTTGAAACCAGAGATCTTGGTTGGTACACCAGCACTCGTGCACCCTGACCGCCGAGACGAGGAGATGCCTGCCCAATTGGAAGCGTTGAAACCGTTGAAGAACGGTGCCAATACTATTTCTAGTCCTTTGGGCGGCATCATCTATATTCGCTATGTTAAGCAAGCCGGTCAGAGCCGACGTCCCATCGCTGTTTCGCTCGGCAACACGGCGCAACCGTTCCCTCTATTCCGCCAAGGTGTAACAACCGACAGCCAGTGGAAGGCCATGCTTCGTGCCACCAAGGTACCATTCGCTGAACAGAGCGGTGAACATGTTATTATCACCGGGCTGGCGGCTGACGCGAAAATCCACGCAGACAAGGGGCAGGAACAACAGGCATTATTGAGCACGTACACGGACATGATTGGCGCTCAAGACAAGATTAGCGGCCTGAGTACCGCGGAACCGAACCCGAGGGACAGACCTAGTTCGCTGCGACCGATGGTGGTGCAAACTCGGAATGATGTGTATCCAAATTCGTGGCACTATCGCGCCGCCATTCCTTCCCAGTATCATGACGAAGTCTGGTGGCATCCGTCGGTCCGCAAGTCGTGGATGATTTGGCATGAGCTAGGTCACCATCGCCAGCAAACTGATACATGGAGCTGGGAGGCCGTAGTCGAGAGTACAGTCAACATATACAGTCTTGCTGTTGGGCGGTCGCTGGGACTCCCCGATCGCCCCGTGAAAGAATGGAACGCAGCCAAGAAGTATCTGGCGCAAGCCCCCAGTAAGAAGGTATTCGACGACGCAGACGCATTTATCCAGCTTGTTATGCTCGAACAAGTCCGTGTCGCGTTTGGAGGAGACAGGTTCTATCATGAGATGCACAAGCGCTCCCGCGCCGGACGAATCCAATCCGGTGATGCTAATATTAAGCATTACTTCATGACTCTAGCCGCGCAAATTGCCGGGAAGAACCTCTCTGACTATTTCACAAAATGGGGACTAAAGCCTGAGCCACGCACCCTCAAGGAAATGAGCAAATACCCCCCTCCTCCGAGAGATTACACCACCGTGCCCGTGTATGGGGGGCGGTAAAAAATGCCAGGCAATGACTCTTATCCTAGAATGACTTTGGACGCTTTTTATGATGTTAGATGTAGTTTTTCCTTTTAGTAACGGCTGGGGCTTTGGATTTCTGTCACTTAGGCTACGCTACTAGTTATATTATTTAATATCAAGACCAGGCCGCTCTTTCATAAGGAGTATCTATTGTTAAAGTGAAGTTATTTGTTTACATAAAAATAAATTATACTTTCTTCTTAATAAAAAAGCTATAAAGTTTTGGTTTTTTCTCTTTTTTTTCTATTTACTTATTTACATATTATAGCTATCCTAAATAATCGTGGCTGTTTAATACCTAGTCTTAAATGTGGTGTAAATTTGCTCTCGTATGAAATACCTTATTAGTAGTCAGGTAGTATTATAGCTAAGTCCGACTAATATATATAAAGTCACTTTTATAATAATAATAGCTGAGGCTATTACAAGATAGCTTTAGCTAGTAAGCTGTAATATAATATTAATTATACTAGTACTCGTACTTTTTTACTTGTCCTTTAAGTCTCGTTCTGTCTCCTAATTTTCTATCGGTCTAAAATCGGCGGCTTTACACTATCTATAAGGGACAGCATCCAGAGCATTGCTATCTCGTGGTATTTAACTACCCGCTCCTTTTCTATCAAAAGGTATTACATCGGCAGCCAGTACGGATTAAAGCGCTGGAGATAGTTAAGCCGCATGGTAACCGGCTGGCGGCATACATAGATGATAGCACCGGGCAAATTGCTGACTAAGATTTGCGCCAGGATGACAGCGAGTCGCGTATTGACTCGTGACGCTTCCTCATCACGATCAACGCGTGTCAGTGTCCAGCAGCAACCAAAGAACTACCACCAAAAAATCTGACATTCCCTGCAAGGAGAAACCACTCGCCGTCTGATGAATTTATTCATGTATTGTAAAACACGGTCACTTACGGCCTTGACACATTCACCATGGCCTCCATCAGCTGCGGTTGCACCTCGGCTTGATTCTTCTTTGCCCATCGAAGAAGAGAAGACACCATACTATGGCACCCGTAATTTCTATCCTGTTTTCCTTGGTCAAGTGCTGAGCGGGAGATATCAAACTAAACCTGGCTATGGATCAAGCTCAACAGTATGGCTAGCCAGATATCTACACAGGTGTTTCTTCCTCTTCACAACGTTTGAACCATCAGTTTTAACCCTAATCGTTTCCTCCTAGTTGGCGCTGGTCTGAACAAAGATATGTCGCACTCAAGATGAATACCGTCAACCATCGCCGTTGTCGGCAAACTTCTGAAAACGAGCTCGCAATTCTTTAACACATTTCCGACAAAAATCAAGGACACGAGGGTTGGAACTTTGTTAGAAGACTATTGGGCTCATTCACTATTGATGGTGCTTCTGGAACCCATCTGTGCCTTGTTCTCGAACCCTTACGAGAACCATTATGGTTGTATTGTCGGAGGTTTGCCGGAGGGGTGATCCCCTGTAACGTTCTCAAAATCATTTTGCAAATGACTTTACAGGGGCTCGATTATTTGCATTGAGAATGCGAGGTCATTCACACAGGTTTGTCAGACTATCCAAAGTTCCAAACACTACATACAATATTAACTCACAGGTAGATTTAATGCGGGATAATATTCTGGTCAAGATTGAGGACCCTGCCATCTTGAATAGAGATGCTCGTGATGAATACTTGAATCCTTTGCCGCAAAACGTTACAGATAATGGCATTATTTATCTTTCGCAAAACCACTGCGGGCAGTTTTCCAAACCCACTGGGATAATACAGATTACCGACTTCGGTTCATCGGTGTCGGGCAAGATGCCACATTCTGGATGTAGTCAAGCAGAAGCCTACCGCACCCCGGAAGTGATTCTTGATGCTGGTTACTCTTATAGCGCGGATATATGGAGTGTCGGAGTCATGGTAAGACCCCCATGTCAATAGCCACGGGGGCAAGTACACCATTAATAAGACAACATTTTAGATTTGGGATCTCCTTGAGGGGAGACGGTTACTCGATCCGATTGATAAGCGGATTGGCGAAGAATATGATGATCGCGTGCACGTTGCTCAGCTCACCGGCCTGTTGGGTCCACCACCTGATGATATGTTTTCTTCCGGCCAGAGAACATCAATATTTTATACGCCTGATGGTCAGTTTACAACTATATTAGAAACGCGAAGCCAGCTCACTGAAACACGCAAAAAGGTAGATTCAAACACCCCGACCTGGTTCCTCAGGGCATCGAATTTGAGAAGACCGTGACTAGAATCAGTGGCCTGGAGAAGGCCAAAGTCCTGGAATTCGCGAAGAGAATGATCAGGTGGCATGTAAGAGAACGAAGAACGGCTAGAGACTTGCTGAAATACCCATGGCTCTACGAAGATTATCCGTCCGAGATGTAATCTTGGGCATGCCGACGCCGCGAGGTTATGCTGCAATCTCATACTAGCCAGCTCTACTAGCACCCTGATTTTGTGATTGTCATCATCGTTGTTGATCGAGGAGTATACAAGCAGATTCATAAGTGAAGGCCGCCTTCTCTTTATACACGGAGGAGCCTAGCCTTTGCGTGCAATCCATCCTCTTCTTATTCTGTAATTATTATTTTTACAGAAAATAATTCATTAGATCTGTTACCGCCCGCCAACGTGTTCGCGGAAGCCTTTCCCCTCATGAGGTCCTACTCGGACTGGACCTAGAGGGACCGATTAAGGGTCAAGCACACCAATTATATTTAGTAAGTGAAAATTGAGCTTTACATAATGTCAATCCATTCACAACCCTGCCGCCATGGTATCCGAAGCTAGCGCTGTTGCACAGGGCTCTGAACGGCTTGGCGGCAGGCGAGGGTTAGGGTTAGCCTGACAGCTCATCCTGTCCGCGGGTGGGGGTAAAAGATTGAATGATGACATGGAACCAGACACTTTGTACTCCGTATCGCTCACACAAGCGAGTACTGCAGTATACACCTAATGCAATTAATGGGTGTGAATTCCAAAGTACCGGGGCCCTCAAATGTCCGCATTAAAGTCTGGTGGTCCCTGGTGCCTGAGCCCATGTGCCTGGGCCGCCGAACCAGCGTCTGGTGCCTGGCCCGGGCCAATCACATTCATCAACCCCTGTCTCGCGTGCCCAACACCAGAATGCCCCTCTACTTGATCGCGGGTCCTTTCATCCCCAGCCTCATTCCCACTCCATTTCCATTCTCATCCTTGCCTGTGCGAGGGCACATGTCACTCGTTTACGGAGTACTCATTCGCTAATTCACCTATCCATCCGCCTCTCTCCCACTGAGAAGCGCCAGCCGCGCGCGCTCTCTGCCAAAGTGCCGGCTCTGCCAACGCAGCTGGCCTTCTCTCGTGTCCGCTTGGCCCGCCTCCTCACCGCATGTCGTCCGCCGCGCGCCAGTCCCCAACCCCCAGATTGATGGCATGCGCATTCCTTCCCTAGCTGCGACGGGCTTGTCGCTGTCGCTGCCTCGCCTTGGCGGCCACTCCAACTCCGACTCGGACTGCGGCTCGGCCTGCGTCACGCCGAAAAGAGAAGACACTTCCACCATCTGGGCGACGCCTCACGACAGCTACTCGTCGTCGATTGGCGTGCCCGGCTGCAAGATCGACACGAACCGCGTGGCGTACTGGCCACAGTCGGTCGACTGCGACAATATATGTGTCTCGCTCGAGTACGACCATCGTCGAGTCTACCTCCTCCGAATCGACCAATCCACCGGCGCCCACGACGTCAGCTACGATGCGTGGAACTACCTCTACACGGGCAAGTCTGCCACGGAGAAGCCAACCGCGGGCGGTCCCGTGGCCATGCAGTACCGCAACGTCGATGCGTCGAAGTGCAAATCCCTCATTCACACCAAGGACAACAAACTACCCCTGAGCGCTGCCAACAGCATGAACTTTCTTGCCGGCTGTCTGGCGCAGCCCGACAGTTGGGTGGCAAACAACTACATGACGCTCAACATTGTTGACTCGATATGCACTCTGGGCGTGGACGAGCAGTGCAAATTACACTGGCCGGATGCCAATCAGCCGTCTTGTCCACACGTCTTGGGCGGACAGGTTTCCCTCAAAGGCGCCCCCGTTTATAACATTCAGTACCCATCAGGGAAGAAGGTTCTGGCTTCATCCGGACTCCCCAGCGCTGGCGGCGGCGATGAGGATAATGCTGCTGGACGTGCCCGATGCCCGTGGGTCTTGCTTGCCTGGTGCTTCGTCGTTTTTCTGTCTTGTTACGCTTTTTAATGCCATGGCGTTTGTTTGAACTTTTTCTTGTATACCCCCTTCACTGTACATTTATCTAGAGTGTACGCCGCGCGATGCCACACTGGTGTACATTTACCCATTTATTCATAGCTACGGAATTGAGGCTTTTTTTACCGTTTATTGAGCATGTACCGTTCGGTGGCCGGCCCGATTTTCAGGTTGCTACCGAGCTTAGATTGAAGCTTAAAAGCTTGTTATAGGACGCAAGCAACGCCTCGCTTACGGGACCGGGGAATGTGCGTCCAGAATGGCCTCGGCCGGCGGCTATGATTCCCGATGCAAGTTAAAATTCTCAGTTAAAACTATGGGCGGCCGACCTTCTCACAGCCACGGCGACATCCGAATTCGATTACGTACCCGAATCACGACTATTTAAGAATATTGAAGCCAGCCTTCCGGAAGTGCAGCAGGGGTTGCATCAGTCCCGTCATCTGACCAACTCCCCAAGCCGTCGTATTACCAGTGGTTATATTCAACTCAACAGCTTGGCATTATACCCTGCCCCGTCGCGACCAACTCTTGCGTCGCCGCGGCCCTCGGCCAGACCAATCCCACACTCTTCGGCTCTTGGCCGCCGTCGAGGAATCCCCGTCTTGTCAATCTCCCGAACCCATCCGGCGGGGCCCCGGAGCACTCACCTGAACAAAAGGACGCACAGTTATGCACCTTGGTTGGCAAACCTTCCCCAGGGAGAAATCATGGGTAACGACATGGCGCTAATACGGAGTCATGGTTAGAACTATTGCGCATCGGTGGATCACAAACGCCCTGCAACCCGTAAAGGGGACAGGCTTGCGAGCGCGAGCTTTTGCGGCCAGATCGACACATATATTTCCATTCGATTTCCCCGGATGATGCCATGTTGAACTCATCCGTTCATCAGTACGTCCTTGATATTGTCGTCTACACTCATACCCCTTCACATCCGTCATGATGCACAGCGTCTTCACAGTCTTGACTGCTATTGCAGCAACAATAGCAGCCAGTCCCATCTCGCACTCCAACACAACCAGCGGATCCCTCATATCTATAACGGACAGTATCATGTTCAACATCCCACTGCCCGAGTTCACTATCCGTCGAGACAATGAGCTACCCAACAAAGTAGACTGGACCAGTGACGGGTGCACCAGTTCCCCGAATAACCCATTCAACTTCCCCTTCTTGCCCGCCTGTCATCGGCACGACTTTGGGTATGCCAACTTTAGGCTGCAGACGAGGTTCACCAGGACCAACAAGCTAAAAATAGACATGCAATTTCGTACAGAGTGAGTGCCGTGCTGCGCTGAACCGTGTCAAGACAGGATATAGTTGCTGACGCTCTTTTTTCTGGGAACAATAGTCTCTATTACCAGTGCGAAGACGCTTTCGCACAAGGGGTTTGCAGAGCCTTGGCAAATGTGTATTACGCCGCTGTTCGGGTATTCGGCGGCCATGACCAGACGCCAGAGAAGCGGATGAACAACGGGCTGCTCTGGGAATACCACGCCTTGGTTGGCATTTACGAGGAGGAGGTCCGGAAGGCCCAAGCCGCGGGAGACCTTCCGCTGCTGCAGTAGGCTCGGACGTGTCTACAACTGGTTCGGATATATTAGCCACTAGATCGAAATGGAGGTACTGATTCCTCTTGAACGGGAACTTCTTGGTGCGCCGGTGCAATTTGATCCATTTGATAATGAAGCTACCTGAAACACACTCCTCCAGATCAATTTCATACCACTTGTCACCCTGGCCGCCGTTTCCGATCCTACTCGTCCGTCATCAACCTCCTACACGCTCTCATCATACTCGTACTTGAGCCGAAACTCAGCCGGCCCGTACTTGTCCAGCCTCCTCCCCAGCGGCGTCATATCCAACAACTGCAGCGTCGGCATGATTTTGTCCCCGCCCCTCTCCCAGGTCGAATAGGTGTGGAAAATGTCCCCGTCGCGCTTGTAAAAGACACTGAAGCCGGGCACGTCGCCGGTCCACCAGCGCTTTCCCCTGGCCTCCATCTCCTGCTTGGTCCGGAAGTTCATCTCCACCGGGCACACGGACTCGTCAATCGTCGCGTGCAAGTCGTAGTTGAAGTCGGTGCCCTGGCTCGAGTACCACGGCCACGTCCAGCCGTTGGCCGCCTTGAAGGCCTGCAGCTTTTCGGGAGGCGCGCGCGAGACGCACACCAGGTTGGTATCTTTGAACCGCAGGTGTCGCACGTCGGGGAGTGCGTCGGCGGTGTGGGAGCATCCGTGGCAGCCAATCTCTTCGTCGGGGCCAAACATGAAGTGGTATACGATGAGCTGGGGCTTGCCCTGGAAGAGATCGCCGAGGGTGACTGCCGCCCCGTTTTCATCGTGAAAGGTGTATTGCTTGTCTACCTTGACCATGGGGAGGGCGCGGCGTTGTTCTGTCAGCTTGTCGTTGGCGCGGGTGAGTTCCTTTTCCTTTTCGAGGAGATCTTTGCGGGCGGCGAGCCATTCGTCGCGGCTTACGACCTGCTTTTTTTTAGATGATTGTCTTTGATCTTGGTGAGCTTCCTAACCTTGTTGTTTACTGGCTCAACGGTAGTAGACATTGTGAGTGGTCTGGTTGAATGTTTTGTTGGTGTTTGCCACTGATGCTTGGGTAGCTTGCTTTGTGAATGTCGTGTATTGACTCGATGTGGGACGACACTTTTATACCCAATCTCATTTGGTGTATACTGTATACAATAATGCGCTGGCAGAGAAGAGAACTTGTGCCGTGAAATCGCAGCCACTTCTCTTACTTGCAAGTGCTGTGGCGACGTGAATGGCGCCTGGGTCTTGAGATACCGTGTGAATATTTCTGCAGCGGGGTAGTCAGAATATGAACGGCTTGGTAGGCCCTGCGTGAAGGTGGCTGATGCCAAACTTAATTTATCACGCTGTATGCAAAGCAGTGGTTCTCACGGGGAGCGTTTCAAGCTGATGATTTGCTCCCTTGCGCCACATTGAATGCGAGCTTCGCATTCGGACAAGGTACACCCAGGCCTGGACAGCCAAGGCCAATTCGTTTCAACAAGGGCATTTAATGCCAGCTTCTTGGTTCTTTGTTATCGGCCAGACTGGTCGGACCACAACGGGCAAATGGACATGTGTGCCTTGTTTCTACGAATTGTCCAGTTCTACAAGTCAGTCAGCACCACATCCAAGAAACCTTCAACTCTGCCTTATTCTTTGCCGCAATAATCGTGTGCACATGGTAACATGCGGTGCGAATAAAATCTCGGCGCCCGTTCACGCTGTTCCGCCAACGTGTTTGACCAATCACTAGGTGGACAGGCAGTTCGTTTTGCTTTTGAAGATTGTCTATACTTATCTACAATATCTACGTAGATGTGTTTCCTGCCCACAGCCCGGACTTTCTGTTCAGGAACCTAGGTTCTGTCACGTTACTCAATCTTTCATTCCCGCGTTACAGTCCATCAGGCCTTGTGGCGTTTCTGAAGCTCGTTAAGGAACAGAAATCAGTGGGTGGGGAAAGACTATAGAAATTCTCCTAGGATTGATTGATAATAACCAGAAGGTTTTGATGGGCTGACACTACATTCAAGAGCTATACGTGTATATGCGCCTGCTTCGTATACTCGACTGGAATGCCCCAAAGAACGTACAACACCGGATCAAATTGGAGCTCCTATACGAACGTTCAGGATTGGAAACATGTGCCGTCTGTTGTCTCCGGCAGAATAATTGTGCCACGCCTGCGGCTGACCCTCCTTTTCGAAAACGACTCGGCTGGGGCGAGTAGGGCCCGAAGACACTGTGTCGTACCGAACTCCGAAGCGTTCACATAGGGAATACGGCAAAGCATTTTACCGACCTGCAAATTGTGGTTGGTTCTATAACTATCAATGGCACAAGACTTGGTTCTACATTGTAGACGAATCAAATATTATTGATGACCCCGCTGGTTGGTACAGTGTCTCTGATGTGCTTGTGTTTCAGAGCGCTAACATGGATGCTTCTTTCTGAGCCAGAAACTGCACTTGTGGTTTCTAGGATCTAAGGTACCTGAATATAGAATGCAACTTTTTCACAGCGTTTGGGTGTGGAACCGGACATGTTTGCAATAAGCCTTGGGTATTCAAACGCCGTTCATGTTACGGAATATCTTCCGAGCTAATATAGAACGCCAGTGATTCATAAACGCCCCAATCAAGACTTCCAAGCCTAGTTTTAAGGGGAAGCCCACTTGCCATAATTTGAACGGCTTACCCTCCTCGCTTTGCATGCATTTCTCCGGTCTTCAAGGCTGGTGGTGGCATCTCTCTGGACTTGGTAATTCCGACGATGGCGGCATATATATTACACTATTTGGTTCGTCGATGTGTTTAGACATGTCTAATTTTACGATAATCTTGGTCGCGGCGGCCCTACCTTTGCATAGTGGACGAGATGTTTGACGGATCTGAATTGTAGAGACCCCGTTGCAAGCACCCTCCGACGCATGATGATACTTGGTAACTGGTAAAGTGTACTACTATCAATGGATAGGAAAATTATGGCTTTCCACCGTAGGGTAAATTTGAAGAGCAGTAGTTGTGAATTGTAAATGCGATGACTACTGGACGTGGACAGTCTTTTGTTGGTGAATTTTGTAGGCTGAAGAATTCGAGATCGGCAGCCAGGTCAACTGGTTGTGAAATTGCACGAATGGATTGCAGCCTAGAATGAAAGTAATAGCTATGCAAAGTGGCAAGATATGACTCAGATGTGGCATAAGTCTCTTTGGCTATCTACTCTCTGCCCCAGTGGGATCATGAGATCAAATCATCCAAGGCGGGTTGGCTTGGGTTACCGTTAAAAAAGAAATTTTGAACCGTTAAACACCATTAATCCCCTCTAGGTTCCTTGCTTTTTACCTTGCTCCCATTATAAACCAATCTCGATAGCTGCAGCTTCAACTTCGGCCATGAACCTTGTCTGCTCTCGCTCAAAGCTGGCTTCCGCCAACTCGAAGCCGCGAGAAGGAAGTATCAGATAGAGATAGTTACAAGCATCCAGTATTCTCTCCTCTTTCAGATCTCGCCAAAGCTTGTATTCCTCAAAAGCCAGCACGAAGCGGTCGTCCAGTAACCACCAGTCTAAACATGTCTCAATGCCATCGGTTATCTGCTCGAAGAAAGAAAGAGCCACATGACCCAATTCACCACCTCGGGAAACAGTTTTCACGGATTGCGGAATGCCCGGGTCCTTCAGGGTCTTCCAAAACAAGCCTTGGATGAGGTCCCAAAAGAGTTGGCTGGCGATCCAGAAAGAAGGTGCCCTCGCTCCGAATGGCCTCACAAGGAAGCCCAGAGCCAATCCGATTTCCCAGGCGTCAGAATTGGTGGGGAAAATATCATTTGCCATTTTGTGACACAACTCGGCAGTGGGTGGCAACCTTTCGTCCTTGATTAGGAATTTCTTCAGCGTGAGTCCACGATCTAATAGCGTCCTGATCGACACAGAGTGAACCACAAAGTCGTCAGGAATGGCCCACTCGAACAAAAACTCATGTTTAAACTTGTCCGCATCACTCCTGCCACATTTTTCGGCCAGTTTTTGGGCGGAATGGAAAGCTGCCGATGGTACTTTCCTGGCTGGTATCCGAATAAAGACAACGTAGATCGACTCCGGTGGCTCCTCGTCGACATAGTACTTGTTGAAGGCGCGTTGGAGTGTGTCAACAACTCTGTTGCTAACCGAAACTAGTGCAGTTGCATATTCAAGGTAAAGCCTGTCTGCCTTGCGTTCGGGCAGTTTGCAATGAAGACGAAAGTTATGCAGTAGAAGCTTCTCGTTGTCAGACAGCCTGCTACCGCTCGCACCACGTCCACTGCGAAGACCACCGACGAGGTCGCTATCAACATCGCTGTCGGATTTGATGGCAAGATTGCCAGCGCTGCTTGGAGAGCATGCCCTACTGAAGAATATATCAGCCATAGCTGTGACAAAGGATTTTGTTTGATTTCAATGTTAATTTACTCATGCAGTCTATCAAGACAAAGTGCGGGGCAAGATGCTCTGTTGTACCAGCATGTATGCTAACATTGATGGGAATTCGTTTCCGGGTGAAATAAAATCCGTCCATACATGTAGCGTGGCCAGGCCAGCCGAGCTTTCCAAACGTTGCGTTTTCGCGCCGGGCAAATTTGAATGTATTGGATGGATCGACCTGACCTACTGCTCCCCATACACTAGTCGCCATGTGTAGACGTCATCTGCCTGGTCTATGA
The DNA here is from genome assembly GCA_020102295.1 of Metarhizium humberi. Lineage (NCBI taxonomy): Eukaryota > Fungi > Ascomycota > Sordariomycetes > Hypocreales > Clavicipitaceae > Metarhizium > Metarhizium humberi. Next base: position 120,250 of record JACEFI010000027.1, read on the forward strand.
GAGCCACGATGTGCCGCACGTAACTTTTCCGCCCTGATTGCTCGCTGAGGTCGAACCAAGCCGTGGAATGTATAGGCAAAAACGAATCTAGATTTTTACATTGTTCCTCTGGCCCAATTGTTTTAAACTGGCGGAGGTATGAATCGATGATGCTCAAATGGAGTATTTTTGCGTAATGTTTGATAGCGATAATCGCGATGACACTACAGCCGGATGTAAGTTCCTGAAGACAGATATAGACTGCAAGGACATTTGATACGCACTCTTTACCATATAGGCTACTTGTCTGTGATAGTCTAAGGGCAAGTGCTTCACCCACCACTTGAGCAAGAAGTTCATTGTGACAAGGCCTTAGGCTTGGAGCAATTACTCAATTCATCCAATAACAGTCTTTGGTATCAAAGGTCCTTGGTTTTCCTCAAGGCCTTGAGGGACCGAAAATGTCTATTTATACAAGAAGTCAGTGAGGACCTTCTGCCCTAATCCCGTGACCGTAGCCCTTGTGTAACCGGCCCATTTCCGTGTGACACTCATCGGTTCAGACCGGAACACCGTCAATTACTTTCTGAAAGTCTCCCTTCGCCTCCAGAATTGCGATTTGGAAGCCGTCGTTGAATTGTGTGCGTGTGTACTGAATTCCACCGTCATCAATGGCCTGAAACCCCTTGCTCTCTTCCACAACCTCGGCAGTTTTATAAAATAATCGCTTATCGCGGTATTAGACTTAAGGCAGCGCTTTGCCAATGGCTTGGGCGTAGTTGAGAATATATCGAGTGATGCAGCTGAGGAAACGAATAGTAAGGTCCTCTACCAGAGGCGCTGAAGACGTTATGCAAGGATAGACCATAGGACCGCTGCGTCCAAGATCATGGTACAATTAAAGAGGCCTATACGGTTTTTGCGGTCAACGCTTCTCATCCGGTTGGCCTAAGCGATTTTGCTTCGATGCACAATACGTCTTTGCCCAAGAAATTTCGTGTCGAATCGGAACTTCGCATTTCGTAGAGTGCCGTTAGTTGTAGAGCTTTCGGCCTGTAGACTGTAATCTTCAACCATGTCCCACGCAATTCACTGACTGTTGCTCGTCCCCACCAGTTATGAGATGGAGGATACGACCACGAAATGTTTCCTTGGGTTCGTACGGAACGAGAATATGTTGAATGTGCAGTTTATCTGCCGGGATATCCTTGGACAGGAGAATAAGTCGATCCAGATAGGATCGTGACACGTCGGCTGTAAAAAGGTGTACCTGTGATGTATCATCTGGGTCCGAGAACAGTACGCGAGACTAAAGGCCAGTCGGTTAGTTTCGAAACAGGCGATAAGTCAGACTAGAAAACGTACTCGATAGGAGTCTCGTAGGTTCGCCTTATTACTGCAGTCCTCAACCAATGGTCGGTTTGCTATCCCTATAATAAGCCCAAGTATGCGCGGATAGGGCAACTTTAACGACTGATTGATAGGCCGTGAGTGCAGTGGGTGTACCGAGCTGCCGTCAATATATGCTGTGAATAGACGTCGATCGGCGTGACGTAAAACAAGACATTCAAAGCTCTCGACAAGGCGACCACGAAAAAAAAAAGGTAGGGTTGTCCTGGAGCATGTCAATTACAATCTTTAGTCCGATAGTTCTGAGGCTCTCACTCAAACTGAGACCCAGAGTGGGCAAGAAGTTTACGCATCATGGCTCTTCGCCAGCCAAGATCGCTATGCTTCAGGAGACACGCCACGGCGCCGGCACTCGAAGGTCCATGTTCCCAAGGCGGACAGTCGTCATCTGGCGCAGGTATAGGGTCTTCAAATGAGCACAGGAACTCGACATGACGGGCCGTCCATCGCGAGGGTTTGTCAAGAAGGTTCTCTCGTTGGAGGGTTTCATACAAATGCATGGTCAGGCACATGCACGAAAGTTGCTTGTGCAGTAAAAGAGACATGGAGCGAAATGTGGTCAGGGAGCTTTCTGGGGTCAAGTGTGCGTGGCGACGGTACGGATTTTATTTCACCCGGAAGGAATTCGCTTGCCACTGGAAGCTTCAGTATTGTATTGCCTAAAGCATGATAAATCCGTCATCGACCAATTGGGATTCGTAGTGGAAGAGGATGCCGTGCAACTGCAGGTTTGGCAACGGGCGTATCCTGAATGACGGACCAGAAGTTTTCGAAGTTGCCATGGTTGTGGACTGGATCCAGTTCCTGGATTGTATATGGGTCTAGTCTTTCAACACGTTTAACCTTGGCAGCCGCACTTTGATAGGCAAATACCCCCTACTAGAATTTTAAAGTACTCATCGTTAAACGCGCGGATTTGTTGACTTCATTCTGTGCAGTATGTGCCATCTTTCACGGAATTGGATCTTCATCTTCAACGTATGGAGTCTCGTATACAGTCCTCCTCTCTTCTCTGACATGTTCGACGGGAAAATTGCTGCTGCCTGGCGTAGGACTGTCGACGAAGAAGTTTGAATCATCTTCACTGTATCCCCAAGACAGAGGGCTCCGAGAGACAACATCCGTAGTAACACTGGGTGTGCCAGGCAGGTCATCTACATGGTGGTGCTCACCAGACGCGACGCCACTGCGAGCAAGACGCACGTCTTCTTCGCTATATGTACTATCCAATGAATCAACGCGGTCCGACGCCATCCCTCTCCCGCCCTGACCGAGAGTCGCGTCCGGATGGTCGTGGGAGTCAGTCTCCGCCGCTCCATCGACACTTTCCCGTTGTTCTGCTCGTTCGTCGTCTTGTTCTGTCTGAGACTGCTTTTCATCGCTGCTCGGCTTGGGCTCCTTCTTCTCCCGTCTGTCCAGTTCCACTTCCAGGACCCGTGTGCCTAGAGGGACCTTGGTGACGAGGCCGTCGTCATCGCGATCGAAATATAGAGCCCATATTCCTGGGACCTCCTCAACGGCAGCGAAGCCCTCCCATCCCTCTAGTGTCAGTCGCCGATCTTGACGAGTGCAGTCAAAGGGACCTGTGAGGTGTTGTTGCGCCGCAGATCGCTCACCGTATTTAACTTCGTGCGTATTCTTGTCGACGTATATCCAATTGAGCATGGGTGGATCTTCGCTAATGGTACTGACCAGCCCTTCGTATGTTGAGTCTGGGTATGGCAAGTAGTAGCCCGCGAACAGATGCCCCTCGGAGAGATTGTGTGTGGCAAGATAGAGCTGACCAACAGGAAGCTTAGCTACATTCCACCTTTGACATGGGGTAGATGAGTCGACAGTTACCTTGGCATCTTTCAGCATGACGAATGTGCCGTCTATTTCACGCTTTCGGACGGATGGTTTGATGCAGGACACCATCAGATTACAGCGACGCGACCGATGCTCCTCACGCCTATTTTGCGCCTGGCTCTGCCGTATCCCTTCTTGGGTTCCGAGCATGGCCGGACAGATGGACAGCGCCAGCAGCAGTGGGATTGCCATGGCGATATCTTCAGTGTCATTAAACTCAATTGTTATCTTGCCCATGGCGAAGATATCCAAGGCTTGTTCAACAACAATTTCAATGCCGTGGAGCCTGATGAATGGTTGCTTGTTCGTACAACACGAGAAAAAAACGCCCCGTAGTCTTCATCGCTGACAAAAAGAATCTTGAGCATGGCGTCGCCAAGTCGCTTGAAAATCTCCGACAGACGGTTGTTCCCGACGGCAGTGTTTCATGAGTGTAGCCGCATCGAACCACAATGGGGCCAGTGACGGTATAACATCACAACACTCTGAGACCACTTTGCACAGGACAGCTGTGCACGACCGTTGCGGCGACAAAAAAACTGCAGATCTTGCCGGCAATCAAGGCCTTTTTATGTTGCATGTCCCCTAGTTTGGTTGCGGTAAAACTGGTTGGGTTTGAGGCCATGTGGCGATCAGGTCGAATGCGATACAATTACGCGTCTCGGGGGTTTTAGCACCCAACACCACCCACGGCTTGTTCAACTTGAAAAGTGTGGGGAGTCCTTGGGAATACATAAATATAGTGGAATCGTAAAGAAAGTTAAACACCATCCGATATACATCAACTGTCTGCTACACACTACGAATCCCATATACAATGTCCACCTCGTCCTCCGCTGCAAGGTATAGCACCCTCTATTCCCTTGAGTACTGTGGAGCACCCTGCGACAATAGTCACTAACCTTCATAGTGCAACCAAGTTGCCAAAGGCCGATGGAACCATTGGACCTTTTGGTGGCGAGCCAGAAGTGGACGGTCAGGCTCAGGGCGGTCGTCGGAGACAAAGCCAGATTAGCCAGGCTGTACCTGCATTATCCTCGCTATCCAAGCCAGCTGGTCAGTTGCCACGTTTCACACGCTGCAGTTCAAGTCATGTTGATAATGATCCCAGGCCAGCTGCTGAGGGGAGCCACGGATGACAAGGGAGAGCAGAAGGCAGCGGCGCTGCTCGTTGGCATTAAACTTGACCTAGAAGCCGAAGTTCATTTAACGGCCAGGGTCAAGGGTGACATTTGCGTGGGGTTATACTAAGCTTGTTATTGACGGCAAACGACTCAAGCAACGCCTCACAGTTGCTAGGTGCATATGCATGTGGGTTGTATTAATCTAGCGGCTCTCGGGCTGCAGGCATCTCGAAAGGAGGCACCGACGAGAAAGGGATAGACTGGCTTGGCTCGATAGACTATTATTTAGTACCAATGATATTAGTGCCTTGGTTGTCCTTTAGGCACTAGCCCTGTTTTATTTCAATAGATACCTTGACATGAATCGAAACAAGACCCAACCTGCCGGGCACCCCAAAGGCAAAAATATCGGGAAAGCTTGCGAGCCGCAAACGCACCAGCGGCGAGCTGTGGAGATGTTCCTTTTGTTCTTTCTTCTCTTTCTTTTGGATTTGAAACACTTGGTCAAATTATCTAGTTATCAATATACTCGCTGTGTTATCATAACTAGGGCTCTTGAGGGATAGACTAGTCAGGGGTTGTATTAGCAGAAATGTTACTGAGTCGCGACACATTATAGTGATAGCTAAGCATTAGGTATGTCAAAGTATCATTGAAAATAAGAGAATATATATAATTTATTTGGGTTCGCAGAGTAATATTCGTCAGTAAAGTGTTACGTAATCACACCATTTAGTCGCAAGGTGCTATCAGCGCGAGTCGGGGCCTGGACACCTTGATAGCTTTAGATATCAACATTAGCCAAAGCGGCATATATCATCTCTGCATATCGAATACCACAGACACGAGTAAGCTGCCAGTGCACTCCGACGGAGGCCTAGACAACTCCGCCGGAACCTTGGTTACGTTTCGCCACAAGATCCACCAAAGTCTAAACTGCCGCCAAACCATCTCGAAAACTTGTTGCGAGTCAAGTGCTCCGTCGGAGGACCAGTGCGGGGTTAAGCATAAGGCAGGAACTTGCTTGACCAATAAGAAATAACGCCAGGGGTGATATCGCTGAAACCTTATTTGGGTCATCCTGGCAACTCGCAGCATCATGGAGACTTCAAGATCGACAGTGGCTTGGCCAGCTTGCCAATTCAGCCCTGTATGGAACGCCAAAGAAACCACACACAGCTCCGGCCTGCCATCGATGCGTATAAAGAGGTCAACGGCCCACAACCCCAAAGGCCAATGCCACTTCCCCTCACCCGTAACTACTATTCCAGCTGCAGTAGTGCCTCAGTATCATCATGTCCAACACATCCGACCGTGCCCCGGTGGCTGACCAGGCCGAGTTCAATGCCTGGTTCCCGTCCAAGTACTCTCTCACGCAGTACACGGCCCCCAAGACCGACTTTGACGGCGCCGACTATCCCAATGCCTACAAGGGCGGCAAATGGAAGATTCTCCTCATTGCCACCCAGGAACGATACTTAAAGATGGCCGGCGGCGAGTTCTTCTCCACCGGCAACCATCCCGTCGAGATGCTCCTGCCCATGGTCCATCTCGACGCCGCCGGCTTCGACATTGACATTGCCACCCTGTCCGGCGACCCCGTCAAGTTTGAGGTCTGGGCGTTCCCCAAGGAGGACGAGGCCGTCAAGAAAATCTACGCCAAGTACGAGGACAAGATCCGCAGCCCGCTCAATCTCCAGGACATCTGGGGCAAGGACGGCTTCACCACCGAGACGCCGTACCTGGGCATCTTCATCCCAGGCGGCCACGGCGTGCTCAACGACGTGCCCTTTTCCAAGCTCGTCGGCGACATCATCCGCTGGGCGCACGACAGCCAGCGCTACTATCTCACCCTGTGCCACGGCCCCGCGAGCATGCTGGCCGCCAACGTGGGCAAGCCCGATGGAAGCAAATACATCTACGACGGGTACGAGATTGTCGTGTTTCCCGACTCGCTCGACACTGGTGCCAATATTGACATTGGCTACATCCCCGGCAAGATGCCGTGGCTCGTGGGCGAGGAGCTAAAGAAGCTCGGTGTTACGCCCCTCAACAAGGGCATCACGGGGCAAGTTCACCGGGATAGGTTTCTTCTTACGGGCGATTCGCCCCTGGCCTCGAATGCATTGGGCAAGCTTGCTGCGACGACTCTGCTTGAGGATGTTGCCAAGCGCGGTTAAAGTTTTGACTGGGGAAAACGGTACAAGCTCGGGTATGAGTGCCAAAAATGAAAAGAATGTTCAAGTATTTTCTAAAAGATATTTGTAATGTCTCAAATAAACAACGTACCGGCTATTTATCCCGATTTCGCAAATATTCTCTAGTAACGTCTCCATGAGATTGGCAAACATCAATGTGTTGCGTGTAGAGAGTAAATTTGTAGAATGTCGATATTAGATGCTAATCTTTCATGCCGTCTATGTCTGAATTGGACTCGAGCTGGGCTAACTACAAACATTTGAAGCAGGGGTGGACAAACACCGAGTCTGTTAAATAAGGCCAATGACTTTTACGCGTGTAGTGGGAAGAAAATATCGACACTTTAACTGTAAAGTCGGTTGCTGAAAATTCGCTGCCGTTTTCGACCCTCTGCCGGCGCGGGTAAGGCGTTGCTTTTACGGTTTACTATTTTTTCTTATTTACTTGAAAAATAATAATAAAATTATTAAGAATTATACTCTGGCGCGTCTGGGAGACGCCAGCGATGAATATATCGATATCTGAGTGCCTACAACCAAGGACGCAAGGGCAAAACCAACCGGGTGGTTGAGGGTTGAGGGGTTTGGTGCTTTCCTTGGCCATTGGATATGAGCTAGGCCAACCCTGAAAGATATTCAAGGATTGGGGCAGTGTACAAGGAACCGTTAAGTGGCATTCAACGTTGAACCGTCCGGCGAGCAGTCAGCCAGGCAAGGCCCGGTTTTTCCCTGCACTGATTGGCTCGGAAGGGCCCGTGACGAAGCTCGACATTTCCTTGCTCAACGTCGACGAGACATTGATTTCACTTCTCCTCCATCTCCGCTTCCCGGTGCCGGGCGCGTAATGAGATGCTACTGCATCCTCACCTCTGCACAATCCAGTCGGTCTTCTGTCCACGACCCTTCCTGGCCGACTGCCACCTATGAGCTCGGCATGACCAAAGTCATCCTCGCGTGACGAGACTCTGGTGCCGCTCCTCACCCATCATCTTGCCGTCGAGCTCTTGACGTGCGCAAGGAGGCGCGCGCGTAATGGTTGGTCACTGTGGATTGCAGCGCATCGGGTCTACCGACGCCGCTCATCTATAAGCACATTGCGGTACGTGAAGTAAATTCTCTGTTTGATAACGACACTGCCTACTACGGCGTTTCTTAGGCAGGAATAGCCAAGCCATGACAGAAGTCAATACTGTCGGGTAGGCTGCATTCCGGATGTAACGTGGAATCGACGTGATGATGCAGTCCCACGTCACAGCACCGATTTGCATGTCGCTGGATCGTATCGGGGTTGGATTCCACAATACGGATTATTCATGGCAAGGACTATAGTAGACCCGCGATTCAGCTCTGATGGTTTACCCTCAAAGAAATGTGATGCAGTCGCTGCTCGGCGGGTGATCCTACTGGCCCGGATTTGGCGAAGACGTGCGGCAGTGTATGCGCAACTCCGATGTATGCGGACGGAGAAATATCTAAATGGAGAAGCAGAAAGGACTTTTGAAGCCGCTACCAAAGCCCTAACGCACATGGCTAGAAATATCAAATAACTTTATTGCAGACGATGGAGAGCCCCGGCGGCGCCGGATCCACAGCGGCACGATATACTCCGTGTTAAAAATAGTAAGACGTCCCATTGAGGTAATATATGGGCATTAATTCCTCTTGCTATAAGTGATTATATGCACGTTTATCCCATTCAAGAAATCACGGCCCCAATGATACATATGTCTTAGAAGCCAAGAGGCAGTGTTAGCTAATAGGTATATTTGCCACTATTAAAATTTCACCAAGAAAGAGGCACTTGAGTATGAAGAATTCGATCAAGGGGCGCGCCAGGGTGCTTACTGGGTCAGATAAAGAGAGATGTATCGATGGAGCCCTGACTACTTCAGACGAAAATGGTTGTACAATGAGAGGTATCGCACGCTACGTCAGGTATCTAACCAGCTCTGTAATTGGCTTGTCTCAACCTGTGCACGAGTATATGCTCTTGACATTTTCGTTCTTCTTGGTATCAAATGGACAATTTGGAGGTAGCTATTCGGTAAATACACTCGAGCTGAACCACAAAGAGGTATTCAAACAAGGCGTGGCTGCATGAGCCGAGGTCCGGGGTCAGAGCCCACACATCGGAGTAAACCGAGACCCTAATGGGACCTCAGAATCATTGTGCAGACACGGATATAGCGGCAATTTGTATTGCGCAGTGCCATCTTCATTGCTTTTGCGCCATGTGGCGAATTTTCTGCCCGGCTGCAGCCCAAGCCTGTCGTAGTTGGGGCACCGGCAAGAAAGCGGGAAACCCGAGCAGAGTGTACAACATTGAAGGTTATTGGCTACATGCAGTGGCCTTGGTTCCGTGTTCAGCTTGGAAGGGGAGCTAGTAAAATCTGGTGGTGATACATGATGTTGTATATATAGTGATATTGTAGTCCTCTATCCATCTACCTGCCACTACTTCTTTCCATTACACATTACAGTTAAATCCTTCTTATACACTTAGAAAGGTCGCTCTCTGATCAGAAGTATGCTCATCCCTTCACTTCTTCGGACCGCTTGTGCCATCCTCGGCCTTCATTGCCGATTGCTTGGCGATAAGGGAGGATCAGGTGTCACCAATGATGCCGCCGGCGTCATGGTCAAACTCAAGGTCGACTATGTGCAGACTGTCTTGTCAGGTCTGCGAAGAACCGGCTGCACAAGCAAAAACATTGCAGTTCGACAGGAATGGTGTGTAGAATGCGTCACCACACCGGTGAGCTTATTTCGCTAACCTGTCCCAGGGATTCGCTCTCGGAAGCCCAACGCCTGGATTACGTACAAGCAGTGCAGTGTCTGCATGCAAAGGAACCGAAGCAGCCTGGCGGCCTGGCACATAACAGGCTCGAAGAGTTTATTATCCCGCACGTGAACCAAACTCTTGAGATTCATGCTTCTGTACGTACATGCCAAGGAATCTAGCAACTGGCTTCACAAGCTTACAGAAAAAGGGTCTACTCCTCCCGTGGCACCGGTACTTCCTTCATCTTTATGAGACGGCTCTACGAGAAGAATGTGGTTATAAAGGCTACCTGCCCTATTGGGACTGGCCCAAGTACATCGAGAATCCGCAAAAGTCGACAATATTTGATGGATCAGCCGCGTCACTTTCAGGCAATGGCGCGCCCATTCCCCACGGAGAATACCGCATGCCTGTTCCCGGCGGCCCGCCCCCTGTGCAATTCTTCACGCGAGCTGCCGGTGAAGGCGGCGGTTGCGTCTCAGGGCCATTTGAGAACCTCACCCTGTACCTTGATGCTAGCAACGAGGGCGCAACTACGCCTGCCAAGCTTACACAGAACCCGCGTTGCCTGAAGCGCGACTTTTACATGCCTATACTAGCCCAGCAGAACTCGTACGAGAATGTGACGAATCTCATCTTGAATAGTCCCAACATGGAAACTTTCAACCGTGTTGTTGAGAGTGACGACGGCGTCCACGTCGGCGGCCATTTCTACTATGGTCCAGAGCAGCTCAACCTTTTTACATCTCCAGGAGATCCTGCCTTCTTTCTTCACCACGCCATGTTGGACCGGGTCTGGGCGATCTGGCAGAGCAGGGATCCACGAAATCGCCGAGATGCACTCAGTGGAACGGTCACCTTTGAGAATTGTACGTTCGAGTTCCGGGCTGCTCCCTTCGTTGGCTAACCCTCGTACAGATCCGCCTAGTGAGAATGTGACGCTCGATCACACCCTACGCATAGATGTCTCGGGTGACTCTGTAAAAATTAAGCAAGTCATGTCCACTACTGAGAATATTTTGTGCTACATCTACGGCTGAGCATGGGCAATGCGGCTTTTCGACTATAGGACAGCATGTCTTGGTATAATTCCGCGAGGAGCAGACAAGGAGCCATCGTGACTTGGCACCAACTAAAGAAAAGAATGCAGAACGTCAATAGAACTTGCAGATAATGATAATATTACGTGTAAATACATTTCTTTGCTTTGTTAATAGTCCTATTCCACTTTCATACCTTTCACAACTAGCTCACAACCAAGACATAGAAGTCTATATTCGTTGCAGGAACGCTAACTTTGTAAAGACGTTTCTCTATAACTGTCAATAAGTTATTCTCGGTATAATAGTCTTTACTCTGTGCCTAAAAATGTGTCCATTTTCTACCTAGGACTACAAAATGAGTGCCCGCATAAATACACTAGATGACCCAAACATGTCGTGGCCCCTAATCACTATCATCAAGAGAGACGGCATTTAGATCTGAATCGCCTTGCGGGGTGCCAAGGGCGGCATTTAGTACTGCCTCGCAGTTATTTGCATCCCAGACCTTATCAAAAGCGTCTCTTGCCTCCTTGCAAGCCGCTGGCTCGTTTTCCAGAGCCACATTATTACTCTCGCTAGCATCAGTCGTTTCGCCAGCATCAGTTGTTCCACCGCATTTATTGTCCACCCAAGCGTCTTGGAAATCGACACTGGCCGATTCGCATGCAAGCTCAGCTTGTCCGGGACCACTAGGGGCCGATTGCTCGTTGTCGGCATCGTCAACTGTGTCCGGCGCGGGCATCACCTTTTCCAAGATGCAGTCTTTAAAGGCCTCTTCCTCCTTACTATGGTCGGCAAGGCACTGCACAGCAGCCCTTGAGCAAGGTGAAGATTCATCCTGCATACACGTCGGGTGATGCTGCGGAATACAGTCTTCGACATATTTTCCCTCGGCCTTGCACTTTTCAAACAACCCCTTACACTCTGGCTTATCGAGATGAAGACAGAAGTTGGCACGAAGAGTCAGAGCATCGTCCGCTCGTTGCTGGTCTTGGCGACGAAGAAGGGGGTTGGCAGCAGCTAGGGTGGAGAGGACGGCGAGCGCGGCAAGGTATATCATCGTCTAAGGCAATTGCGCAGAATGAGCAGGTTACTACAAGTTTTGGAAAGAAAAAAAAATTCAAGAAACGGCCAGAGAGTATTTGCAAAAAAGATGTAACTGTGAGTTGGTTGGGACTCAAGTCTAGCCTGTGGCGAACATGTCGAAATTTTATAAAGATGGAAAGAAACAGCTTGACTACCGCGACCAAATGCCAGCGGAGCCCAATTTACGACGACTAGTCGTGGGCGGTTTCTAGCATAGACGAAGTTACCGAGAATATGGTAGAACCATGTTCGGTCAAGCCGTCACAATCTCCGGACTCCCGTGTTGGGGATGGGATGTGCATGAACTCTAGAAATAAGCGAATCGATAAATTAGGCCCGCCTCGGATTCCGTGCAGTTCCAAGCATCGAGGTAATAGCGGAGAGGTCCATATGACTCCATCTACCCCCGTCTATAAGTGTTTCCTATCATATCCTGACCCGCCGGCTCCGAATTTCGTCTCGATTGACCGGGGGTCTTTAACGCTATTGATGTGGCTTGCGGCTGGAAAATTTTCATTATCGATCGCGGGCCGGTTTCCGAGCTACGTAACCAGGATTAAAGACTTGTTGGCTTCGTCTGACGCCCAGTTTTCCAATTCATATCCGATGCCAAGAGCGACTGGGAAAGATTGACCCCTTGTTTTAATATGTCTAGTGTTATTCCGAATATGCAGGCATGGCAAGTGCAAGCAGGCAAGGGCGCCCGGTACTTCGTCCCGATATCAGAGCATTTAAGACAATGCGAGGTCCCTGCACGGTAGATAGGAGGGTCTTATTTATAGACTTTTTAATTATTATATCAGGGTTAGGGGATGATAAGGCTTAAGAATGGTAGGATCTTTTGTCAACCTCCCGAGCCACTCTCGTATAGCTGTCAATTCTATCCAATAAACGGCTATAATGAGTTTCGCCATTTATGCATTAATATTACAATTTAGTGCCTGACTCAGAAGATGACTAGTTAAGTGTAACACACGCCGCACATCCATCACTATCTATGGGATATTGATCTTCCAGTCAGCTAGTGCCACACTGTCTCGGCACTCGATTCGTGCCGTACAATGAAGCCATTCATTTCCAGCTTCTATTTTCATTTCGGCTGCTGCCGAGGTCGGTAGTTTGCCCCTCGGTTGCATTGACGCCCTAGCTAGACTCAGTCAAGCGGGCAAACTGGGAACCAAGGTACATGAACCGGACTTGGAAGATATAAGACATATTGCGTCTCCATAATTAGCAGTTTGTCAACATTCATATTTAGGAGGCAGTCAACAAGTTTGTTTTTACTCTTTCGGTATATTCCATTTCATTCACCGTAAAGCAAGCATGAAGGCCTACCGGCTCGTTGCCTTGCTCGCATGGGAACAAGTTGTTGCAGCTTCACGGGCGCCCGATCTCTTGTCTTCTTTGCCCAAGTCCAATGCCGCTATTGCCGGCCCTGCTACTAGTCTAGCCGTTGTCGGAAATACTGCTTTTCACCACATTATTCCAAATCATAGTAATCTGGCGACTAAATACGGTGCAGCCTCATCCCGAGATATGATTAAGCGTCAGCCAACAAACCCACCAAAGATTTCTGCCGAAGAAGCTTCCACAAAAAGTGTCCCTGGGGGTGGCAAATCAGGCGTTTTCTATCGGGGAGATTCACGATCCCCCGCTGAAATCTTCAAGACGGGTTTCGCGCCACAAGGCGCAGACAAGAGCCTACAGAATCATCTCAGCTTTGTTGGCGGCTCGGGGCTTGTGTCACTTTCTCGGTCTCGCAAGTCTGCTGAGAGCTATGCCTTTGGGCGGTCGGCGGAAAACAACCAAAAGGGCTATATTTATGTCATGGCGCCCAAGGATATTCCCAACGGATATTGGGTTCCTGAAATCTACCCGCCTAATAAAAATCCCGCAGTCGGTGCGAATCAGGAATTCGCCGTGGATGGCTCCGTTCCACCCTCGAGCATCTCCTACGCATATGAAGTAACGCGGCAAAAGCCATCGAGCAAGTCTAACAAGATCAGGAATAACGACTACTCCTTAAAGTCATCCCTTCCATGCTCCACCAAGAAACGAGCCATCTGCGATGCCACACGTTATTCGGCGAAGCCTTACAAGTCGAGCAAAATTCGGATAACCAAGGCAGTAGGCAAGGCAGCTGCTATTACTCTGCTGGCACCGCATGCGAGAAGGTTGCTTGAAGCCATCAAGCAGTGGGATAACCCTATTGGGGCGGCAGTGAACTGGCTTGATAATAAAATAGCCGACCTCCAGGAGCTAATAGGAGGTCCCCAACGGGATGATATTGACGGCAATGACCTAAAAGCAAAGTTGATATGCGCATTAAAGGGGGGGCAAGCGAAAGAAATCATTGCTGGACGGCCGAATAATATATGCAAACCTTCAAGCGAGAAGTATGCAGACAATCTACGGAGAGATTTTGAATCGGGAAAGCTGGATAGAGTGATTGAGATGTGTAAAGGTATCAGCGTATATCCCGGTGGTCATCCAGCGGTCTGGGAGTGGACAAAGGGATATTGTGCGGCGCTTCATCGGACGTCTGAATATGCAGCCCGAATGTGGGAATTAGCCGTCAGCGGCCTCTTGAATTCTTGTTCCGAGCTTGAAGACAATCCTCCGGAGAATGAGGATCTTTATGACAGGTTGGAAGAGCATTGTTCGAAATTCCAAGCCGAGGTGGACAGGGCGGAAAACCCGGTAGCCAAACCAGTCGCGTCATCTGTAACAGTAACGAAGTGCAAGGTAAGCTACTTGGAACTCCGGTTGGAAGGCGCTCAGGTGTTTTTGTACAAAAAAGGCGAGTACTAACTGCAGATGTAGTGTGGTACGAAATTGCCTGCATTCTTCTTCCTTTGCGGCAGGATATGTCGGGCTACGTTGTTCCAACAACGAGCAAAATCTAGTCCAGCTGTTAAGCCGGCGGCAAAGCCTGCTGCAAAGCCTGCTGCAAAGCCTGCTGCAAAGCCTGCTGCAAAGCCTGCTGCAAAGCCTGCTGCAAAGCCTGCTGCAAAACCTGCTGCAAAGCCACAGGCAAAACCACCGGCGAAGCCAGCTAAACCGCTCCCAGAACTAACGGTAGGGAACTGCAAAGTAAACCATCTCGTGACATGCCATGGCAAGACGCTCAAGATACATCATGTCCAAGTAACGGGAACTAACTACAAGGTGTAGTGCCATGCTCTGAAGTTGCCACAAATTTTCCTTCCCTGCGGCAGACTATGCCGAGCTTCCATTATTCAACAGCGAAAACCTAGTTCAACAGCCAAGCCTGCAAAACCGGCCACAAAACCAGCACCAAAGCCGGCATCAAAACCAGTGGCAAAGCCAGCTGTACAATTCACAGCAGAAAGATGCCAGGTAAGTGGTTCCAGAAAGGACGAGACACCTCGGAAAACTAGAGAAGGAAAACCTACAAGCGGAATTACAACTAACTACAAATAGTGTAAAATAAGTAGATTTTACATCTTCTTCCCACCTTGCCGTAAGATTTGTCAACCTTTGAAGGTAACGTGACGTTGCCAAGTTTCAAGGATTGCGCCACACGAAGCCCATCCATCCCCCACTCGTAAGCCCACGCAAGCTTACACACCGAAGGGTACATAAGCTGTTTAAACATCGGTTTCTTTCAACTGCGGTCATAGATTAGCTGGGAGATCGTCAGACTGAAGTCCAGGCTTCAATCCTACGGATGCCTATCTGAAGGTCGTGTGTTCAAGTCACACTGACCGTTTTTACTTTTTTTATTCGAGCCTTCTTTTGTGTATATAAGCGTATCATTGTATTTGAAATATTCCATCAACCCTCTCACCGTGTAGCCGTGGTAGATGGGGAGTCTTGCACGCTATGGATGGTTTCTCCAAGGTTGAATGCACCAGCTGGCACATAGTTTGAGTAAGAGAACCCTCGGCGTTCGGAAAGACTCATGTCAACTGGTGGTTCTGCTTGTGTCAGCATTGCAGTCCCAGCCACCAGGCACAGGATGGACCCAAGTAAGCATCGGGCTGAAATCACTCCGTCTGACGAATTCGGGGCTGTGCCAGAACTAGGACGACAACCAAAGGCACAACACAAGACAGCTTCAAATTTGGAACCCACTATTTATCAAGCGTCTGTGTCGAAACAAGCATCTCGCTCAAGCTACAACGGCTTCCAACGACGAGAATCATGGTTGGGGTTCCGGGCCGGTCCAACGGCTGCAATACATGTCGACGGCGGAAGAAGGGGGTATGTGGCCCAAAAGCATTGGGTTGAACAGGGAGCTGCTGACGCGATGGCACCAAAGTGCGACATGACCAAGCCGGAATGCACACGATGCAGAGCATCGAGTCTAGTTTGTGAGGGCTACGCAAGAGATTGTAAATTTGTAAACAGCTACTTGGTCGGAAACAACCTCATACGTGGAAACTCAAAATCTACGACATGGCAAGAGCAGACATGGCCCGGACACTTGAGAAAACAGGCTGCGACTCCTGAAAACAGCCAAGCTGACATCGCACTCTCTGATTCCCTTGTCAGGACAGCCCGGCAGCAGCTGTACCTTGGGCATCTCTGGGCGGTAATGCTCCCAAAAGACCATCATTTCTTCACAGAACCACGATTATCTGCTCCTGGCTGGTCCGGATTAGTATTAATGTTTTACAACACGGAACCGAGTCTCAGATATGTAACGCTTGCCATGGCAATGGCATGCGTAGCCACAGAGAACAATGATGAGCAGCTGCGACTCAAAAGCCTCCAGACGTACAACTCTGCAGTGCAAGAGCTCAGCTCGGCCCTGAAACAACGACAGGCATACCAACGTAATGGCCTGATAGTAGCCTCTGGGTTAATGGCGTCTTTTGAAGTTTGTTCCCATCCGAAGCGAAACAAAGGTATTACTGACTGAAAATGCAGCTCATCTTTGTTCCGATGGACGAACCAAGAGTCGTGGCCTGGAAACACCATACCGGTGGTCAACTCGCGTTTTTTCTCAGCAGAGGGCCCAAGGGGTTTCTTTCAGGAGCGGCTCATCAGCTATTTGTCGATAGTCGTATCAACATGGTAATTTCGATTGCTATTTGCCGCTGCATACGGAGCAAAGGACCTAATGTTCTTCATGTTTACAGGCAATGCTAGCCATTGGCACACGAGCCAGATCGCCATTTAGCAGCCACGAGTGGAAGAATATTCCCTGGGGTACAAAACCAAAGTCGGCAAAGGACAGGCTTGTGGATATAATGCTCGAGATTCCAACGCTCTTGGAACAAATCGCCCAGCTCCAGTCCAGCTCTTGTCCTGCCGCAGTAGGAATTTTTCAACAAAGGGTCATCAGTCGCTGCGAACAACTTGAAAGGGCGATGAGGGTTTGGGCTGCCAAGATGGGCACCGACATTCTAAGGTTTGACTATACATTTATGGGAGAGTGCGTGCCGGTACCGCAGACAGAGGCCGAGTTTGGTCTCCTGCATCTCTCCATCGTATATTGGTTTATTGAGATGATGCTCGTATCCATCAAGATGTTTGTATCTGAGTTGTGTGCTATGGAGACAGCCGAGGCTATGAGACAATTACAGATGGCAGCCAGAAAAAGTGCGCGCGCCTTGCCACTTCTTTTTGCATCGTCCGGTGGTCTTGCACAGCGCATTTCCGGCTTGCTTGCACTCAGTATTGCTTTGCGATATTTTTTAATTGTAGAAGCACCGGGAGGGATAGGCGACGAGTCTTGCGTGCTTCAGAGCTTGCTGGACCGGGACCTCAACGGCTCAACGATTAGAACACTCTTGACCCGCATGTACGGGGGCCAAGATCCCCTGTTGATAGGAACCGATTATGGGGGGTCGCATTGGCCCGAAAATGTATTGCGCTGGTTTTGACCTTGACTGCAGTTGAGGGTTCATTGTCCTATGGTGACCATGTTCATACTGGCGGTTTTGGATCTCGCGTCTGTTTGTGGCAAAAGCTATTCTCGAATCTTCAATGTTGTTCTTCCGGCCGGGCTAGCGTTTTCTCCGCGCTAGTTATTTATACAGCACGTCGAAACCGGTCACTTGGGCCAACTAGTATTGTGTTGACTGATATCTTACTGTATGTATACACCCAAGAGTTTGCAGCAGCCGGGTATTGTCCCCTTCTTAATGCGGTTTTTTTTTTTTTTTTTTTTTTTTAAAGCCTTTTACGTTAAGATCCTTTTCAAGACAAGCGAAGCAATCATCATATCAAGTAGCATATTTTATGCACTTTCGTGGGTGGCGGTACAAAAAAATGGGGTCTGGTCAAAAAACGATCCCGCCAGGACTCGAACCTGGAACCTCAGCCACCGGAAAGCTGCGATCTAAGCCATTGATCTACGAGACCATTTTGTGGAGTGTGTGCCTTTCATTGGAACTTATATATGTACTATGCAGCCTTCAAGACTTTAGTGACGGGAGGCTCAATAAGTGCCAGGACCAAGAAAAGACGGAAATTTAGATCGAGGTTACTACAATCGTAGAAGGTAGGTGTGTAAAGATGGCTGGGAATGACATTTTTGCGGATGGACAAGGACATTGCCCACGTTGGTGCGGTCATGGCAGGGATAGGATTGAAGCCGCGGAATGTGGTGTCTTGGTTGGACGCGACGCGCGGATTTGACAGGGATTCAAGTTCAAATCGTTACGACACATGGCGCGCATTCGTTGTGGACGATGGAAAAGCCCCGAGCACGGCAAGATGGCCATTCTTTCACTCTCAAAACTTGACACGTAGCATCGTCGACATGTGGTCACCAAAACGTCACGGCAAACACGGCACAAAGAGCAGCTTTTGCGATGCATCCCATTACCTATCCTACACTCTATCAACTTCAACAGCCCTGTCCTGTCCCTGTAACCATGGCGGCTTTACACAAGGCCGGAAAGAACAGTGCCACCCAAGATGCCGCCTTTCTTGGGGGGTGCGGGAGTCTCACTCGGGGCTGCGGCCGCGGTCGGGGTTGGCACGGGGTTCTCCTCCGAGTCCGCTTCGGCCGGAGTCGGGCTGGGCGCCGCGGGCGCGGCGGTGCTCTCGGGGTTCTTGGGCTCCTTCTTGCCGCCCAGGTCTCCCAGATTCCCTAGAGCCCCCAGAGCCCCCAGGAGCCCTTGGGGAGTGCGCTTGCGCATGCTCGTCATGAACTTGTCAAACTTTTCCGTCTCCTCCCTGGTGAGGCCGAGGGCCGCCTTGTTGCTGTGAAGAATATGGATCGCCTTCATCTGGCGGTCGTCCAGCATGGCCGTCGAGGCATCAGCCGGAGACGCAAGGGCAGCGCCGGCAAAGAGGGAAAGGGCAACAGCAACAAAGCTCGACTTCATTTTGGCGGCTTTTGTGTTTGGTGATGTGTAGAGTGGTAAAATGAATGTGTGTAGTGTGTTTTTGAGGATGTCGAGAAGAGTGCGTGTGAGACGTTGTTTGGGGTTGGTGATGCGGTTTTCCAATGCCAAGATGCAGGGTGCCAAGACTGTTCTTTATAGTTGTTGCGTGTTCCAGGTCCCTCTTTGCGTCCCCTACTTCGACCCTTGTGTCTTATTATCTGGTGGTGCAACATGCTGAAATGGAATGTAGTAAACGCCCCAGCCCGAGTTCACGCTGACGTAGCGGCTTCCGCAGTGGCGCGGGGGTAAAGACAAACCTAAACCTTGTGCTTGCTGTAGATACTGGCATTTTAAATTCGCGGCCAAAACGTGACAGGAATGCAGAGCGACTACGTGATGCTGCTGGTTCGTCAATGCATTGTATGGGTTGCGGGGAGGGACGATCGTCCAAGTCATTTCTATAGTCGTTTGCCCGATCGGCTGTTGTCTCATTGACCTGCGTGCCGTGTTGCCGTAGCCCCTTTACGCGACGCCAATGATGGTCCTGTTGATCAATCCATGAAAGGGTTGGGGCACATGTAAATGGTAGTAACATGAGGATCCATTCCAGAACGGCAAATAAGGGCGCATGTTGACTTGGTGCTGCGTACCGTAGTAAACTACTAGTTTATTAGTTTATGGGGTAGTTTTCCATTGTTGTACTATCATGTTCCTCGGTTGACTGTGTGGTTACAATGCACCATGTGGTTCAACTGTCCTGTCAAGGGAGAACTAAGTCCATGTCGCTACTATCGTGGGGAAGAGGGGGAGAGTAGACGACGAGCTGCTCCATTATCTACACTAGCTGCGTACCTCTCCATCCCTTACTGCTTTCCATGTACCAGTGTAATACGCATGTGCAAGATAACTCGTTACAGACGGCTATTACTAACACTCAGCTGTCATCGCTTGGGATTTGGCATTTTGAACTAGTTGTTGTTGCGTCCAAGCATTGTACTTGTTGCCAAGAGGAGGAATGCTCCCACGTTCGCTCTGTCGCGTAGCATCACAACAACTTCGGTACGTCTGCTCACTTTTGCAATGCACTGAAATCATCTCGCGCCCACGACAGTCGTACCATAACGAGTTTTGAAGTAGTTCCCGACCGCTTGCGGTGCTGATAGCACCGTGGGAATCTCGTCCTCTTGGATTACAGGCCATTAGGTAACACTTCCGAATTTGTAAAGCAACCGTCAATCTGACTCCATCATGTCGTTTTCAATGAATGACGTATCAATTAGCTTTTAATATTCTGCAACTTGTACTCTAGGGAAGACACAGTGGTGATGTGATGAGCCATGCCCCAGATCCTGCATGCATTCGCCTACACAGTCGCGGATTGTGATTCTGACCACAAAACTATAGGTAATAGATGGAGCTCTCCATGATGCTAGTAACAGGCCGCAGCAAATCAAGGGCTAATTAAAGCTCTCGAGTGGCACCAAACACCAGGATGCAAAAACGATAAACGAGGCACTCATAAGCTGTCTGTTGTTGCATTTTATTGCTCTATGACTTGCAGCGGTATGCGTTTGTACAGAAAAATGACATCCAAGATATTGTATCCGTTTTTTTGGTCTTCCTTTTCTCAGGTGGCCTTAAAGGGTTGGAATGTGCAAGTACCTTGGTCGACCAAGCACGCTATTCCCTGCAATTCGCTTTGTTCTACACTTTACAGATTTTTTGGTTTCTGTCTGACTTGATCCTCTTTCCTCTCATCTTATATATCTCATCGTGTAAGTAGAGTTTACCGTTCTTTTTTTGCTTTTCGTTGGGTTAAAACAGCTACTCTTAAGGCTATTATCCAACTAAAGTATATTAAACAAGCTGCGATATACTAGTTCTAGAACTCCAACTTCTTATTATCGTCTTTCAAATAGGCTTCAACATGATGTAAACTATTTCTATGGTTATTTTTGTACTTTAATAGTATTAGCTCTACTGATATTTAGGTGGAAATTTGACAGAGTACACTGCACAGAGTAAAAAATTAACAATACATACCAGATTAGCGTACGGCATTCTTAGAATAGCCCTTTATTTTCTTCTATAATTAATCTCTTTATTATATAAGTAGCTATACTTTGCTACACAGGTTTCTAAATGTTATTCCGCGCGGTATACACTAGAAATACCACGGCCACTAATTATCAATACTACTCTGACCCGGCCTAAAAGAAAGAGAACTTTTTAAATGCTTAAATATCAGAGTCTCAAAAAGAACTACCCCTCGAATAGGTAGGGACCTGTTGCGCTTTAATTACACTGTTCATGAAATTGAGAGTAAGTAGTTGCCTGTGATAAATTTGGTAGGTTTTCCGTTTTATTTTTGGTCGTCGAAGTAAAAAATTCATACAGGGTAGGTGGGATGACGTAGTGCAACAGACGTCAACTGGTATATTCAGTTGTTGCTCTGTAGTATCCAAATTTGTACCCTGATGTTTTTCATGACTACAGGTTCAATGTTCTGTCCCATCTCAGCTTGCTATAGTAGTGCACATGAAGATGGTAAAAGTCTGAGGGAATAGACGCCCGTGGCACGCATCCTAGGAACAAGAGCTTTCAAATTTCCGGCAAGGTAAACTTATCGACTAGCCAAGCGTTGGCCAAGAAGCCTACAGATGCTTGTGTCAGTCTAATATCCGCACTGCTGTTATGTAACAAAGTGGAAAATATCGGCCTGTCAAGGGAGATGATTGCCACGGAGGAATTCTCAAGTCACCCCAAAGATTGATGGCCCACCTCTTCCAGAACCAGCTCATTTAGCAGCCTAACCATGGTTAGTCTCGCGACGGCGGACAGTCGGCATAACTACAACGGAAGGGATGCGGCGCCCTTGATGATCCGCTTGATCGACGTTGGGGACAATACTCGACATTGGTAAGCCAGCACTTGAGTTGGTGACGGGAAATGAGTTCAATGTTGGCGCGCTCACTCAACAGCAAACAGAACCCTCTGGAATGCGTGTCCACTGACCTGCTCATCTTCACAACAATCTTGAATCTACACTCTGTGGTAGGCGGTGCATAATCAGATGAGAAACCGGCTGCTTGATTACTCTGCCTA
Organism: Metarhizium humberi; assembly: GCA_020102295.1. Lineage (NCBI taxonomy): Eukaryota > Fungi > Ascomycota > Sordariomycetes > Hypocreales > Clavicipitaceae > Metarhizium > Metarhizium humberi. Next base: position 142,132 of record JACEFI010000027.1, read on the forward strand.
CTCGCAGAGTAATAAAAGCCCTCCCTGCCCAGACACCGCTGCGCTTTCCGTGCTCGGAAGAGGTGTCATTGTCACCAGAAACCCCGAGCATATCATTCTGACATCTATCAATAGTACTGCTGTTTTTGACGTATATGTGTTATAGGCTGCTTTACGCATTTGTTGTGGGATCTGTACGAGGACGGGACAGCCTATGAAAGCGGTGACAGGTTTTCCACGCTTCGCAGATATTCGTCACCCTGTATTACTAACCGGCAAAGATGGAAAACGTCAAGTCCGTCTAGTAGCGGGTGTGACGACGGCTAGGTTCGTGGAACGGCCCGTGTCGTAAATACTTCGTGACCTCCGCCTAAGAGCGGTTTTGAAGCGTCGTCTTCTATGTTAACGGCCCTCTTCATGGTCAATCTTTTCCAAGAATGGAGCTAACAAGGCGTAGGCGGGCATAAAAGCTGTCTTTTCCCCATCCTTGCTCTGTAATGTGCTCTATTATTCTTGGTACAGACCAGATGTATAGATAAAGGTGCTGGTTCCAAAGGCGAAAAAGAGCAATGCGAATGTCACCGCCAATAGTGGAATACGTCATGTCGTACAAGTTTGCTTTGCTGATGGTGTAGTTGCACCACACTAGGAGTCCATCCAGTCAAGGCTGGGGTATCCCGGCAGGCGTACTGTATCGGCTGTCGAGCTGTTGCATCCTTCTTTTACGACCAGTCAGTCTAGTCGCAGTACATTAGCTGATTACCATCATGAGCTTTCTTGGATCAACGCAATACCGCCTCTAGTAATGGCCAAGTATTACTGCCATGTCGTTTCGATGTACCCGGCCTGTAGCCCTCACCGCCGATTAGGGCAAATAATGGAGTAGTATCTTTGTTGTATCGCGATCGGGCCGCAGGGTGCACCCTTGATGCCGGCTTAGCCGGACATGGTGCAAGAAGGAGCAGGAGGTGTCTGTCCTTCCTACACACGTCACCGCACCGGATGGAATGCATCATTCGTAATAACTCGGCACTGTTTTTGGCAGTCAATGGCTCGTGAAAAGCAGCTAGAGCTGGTCTCTTGTCGTCAGTAGTGTCAAGACAGACGAGTCCTGCCATAATGTAACGGGAAATGTAGTGACATGTTTAGAACTAGCATTGTCAAGATGCTCTTGTTGGGCGGACTGTATGCACTCAGTAGAGGAAGTGCGGCATTTTTTAATATACCAATATGAACTCGAGACTGTCCCGTCCGTGGCATGTTTCGCTAAACACGAGGTCGCGCGCACGATCAATGGGCTTCAACTCTTCACCTGGCATCGGTGGCAGGGCGTTGGATGTTGCTTCTCCGGAGGAGTGAGCAACCCAGTTAGTTCAAGTTGGTTGCCAACGGGTACACAACAGAGAGTCGCGAAGCGGAACCAACAATAGGGTAATTCCAAGAGTACATATGTAGTTTTATGACAGGTAACATGGCACTTACGGCACGAACCGTCCTGTGAACCTGACGGCGGTATGCAAGAGCTCGAGGCCTAGCTGGCTTGGTAAAGGAAAAGAGCTAGACAGACTGTTGGGAGCTGTGAGGACGTGGTGAAGAGGTCTCGGTTACCAATGCAATGGAACCCGGTGCTTGTCTAGAAAAACGGGCCTGAGACTGCTAGGGTTGTAGGATTATTGCTGGTTCAAATTATATAAAGGTCATCCGCCCCAAGCGCCTTGGACAACCAAGACCCTCCGATATCAAAGCAAGTAATTCGTCTCAAGCTCTTGTATATTAATGTTACACGGAAAAGGCCCAACAGATCGTGAAGCCCAACATAGGGGCTTCACGCCGATATAGGACTTGTTGGTTACACGGCTAGAACACGTGCCCGGGTAAGGACCCTAGGCCCGGGCGTTCCTTTCATGTATATAAGGCGGTTACCCTTCTCTTCCTTTCTCGTAGTAACTCAGGACCTTTGACATCCTACGAGATTATTATTGAATTGAGCCCTTTATCGCTCCAAGCCTTCATAATTGAACCCTTGTCACAATTAAGCCCCTGTCAAGTCTGCGGGTCCCGTTGGTTTGGTCATGGAAAAACAAAGATTGAAAGTTCAACTTTCATCTCTACGCGTGCCGCTTTTTACTGTTCCCTGGCCAGGACAGTGCTCGAACAAGGCGGAGGTGATTGAAGCGAGAATGATGAAGTGGGCTGATGAGCATAATCTGCTGGTGACTGACGAATATCGCAATCGTGTGATACGCACGCGTTACGGCCTGCTCGCGGCGCGATGCTACCCAAACGCTGGAGATGAGTTACTCCAGGTCATTGCAGATTACTTGGTGTGGTTTTTTCTCACCGACGACTTGTTTGTTGATCGTGTGGAGGTAGCTACTGACGAAACCATACGCAATTTGACGGCCATGGTGGATGTTCTTGATCTCAACGTTTCTGGGTCACCGCCAGTATTTGGCGAGCTTGCGTGGCTCGATGTCTGTCAGAGGCTGCGACGTCTACTTCAAGCCGAAACCTTTGAGCGGTTCGCCCAAGGAATGCGGCTGTGGGCAACGACTGCGGCGCTTCAGATCCTCAACCATCTGCGACCGACATCTGTCGGCATACGAGAGTATCAAACTATCCGCCGTCATACAGGTGGAATGAACCCCTGCACTTCTCTAGCAGATGCCGCCAACAAGGGCTCGGTTCAAGCTTGCGAGTTCTATGATGCAGATGTGCAGAAGCTTGTCCGTCGAACCAATAATATCGTCTGCTGGGCAAATGACATTCAGAGCCTGCGTATAGAAATTCACCAGCCTGGTCAATTTAGAAATATGGTCACGATATACGTTCAGCAGGGCCAGTCTTTACAAGATGCTGTGGAAACCACAGCTACTCTTGTGAATAAAGAAATTGCTGGCTTTTGCGAGTTGGCGGATGCTGTTACGGCCCGGCCTATTAGTGATGAGCTACACGGTTTTATCGACGGACTCAAGTACTGGATACGAGGTTACTTGGACTGGGTCGTGCATGACACGCTGCGATATGCGGACCAATTTATCGAGAGTGACGCCGATGATCGTCGCTTTTGAGCACCAGACCTCTCGCTGCTAAACAAAAGTTGCTCCTCTGTGACTGAGTCAACGAGCAGCTTGGTTTAGATAAGAAAGTAATACCGGGACAGTCTCACGCGGGCCTTTGTCCGCAGATGGACCGTTTGTGACAAGGGCTCGGAAAGAGGGCTTGGAGCAATAGCTCAATTCAACTGATAACAGTCTTGAGTATCAAAGGTCCTTGGTTTTTCTTGAGGCCTTATTGACCAAAGATCTCCGTAAATACAAGAAGTCGATGAGGGACTTTGCTCCAGGTCCCGTGATCGTAGCCCTTGTGTAACCGTGTGATGTTGGACCATTTTCGTGTGGCAAGGGCAGTGAGAAACCAAGCATAGGGGAGGATAAAGGAGCGCAGCGTGAGTGACATGGGTGAATCAATAGTTCCTCCACCTGTCTATAATCTTTTCCAACAATCTTTGCGAACCTTGACGGCGAAAAGCTACAAATGTAGCCAAGTGAATCGCAAGTCGGAAGCTTTAGGGGGACAGGTCACTGCTATACCAGCATGTCCTTCCCGATGGCAGCATTTACAATACATCGGCATTAAAGAGGGCATTACAGAGGCGTTAATGGACCCGAAGCTATCTATTGGGGATTCCAACAAGCGAGTATCGCATATTGAGGCCTGTGATAATCATGGATGGACTCGTAGAGACGTATGCCTTCATGACTACATGTCCATGGCAAGCATCAGGTCAAAAAATAAACGGACGGCGTTCCCGGGAGAGGCATCTTTTCTGGAACAACTAACATTTACATGGTTTACGCAAGTATCAATGCGGCCAGGTACGCACGCTACGGCGTGCCTTGAAGGATGTCAACTGGTCCGAGCATTGACTTTAAAGATACAGAAGATGGGAAATGCTCCGATTGTTGAGCCGAAAATGAGGATTATCGTCAGGGGCCCCTAGAACTTGCAGGGGCCACCGACCGACTATAAAAGGGGTCAAATTTGCGGGATTTTTCTTCGATCAACTCAGTTCTCTCATCATTATGATCAATATAAAGCTATCAGTTGAGGCCCTGGAAAGCCTCCTAAATAGAGTCATTTTCCACTATAAAAAATTGCCGTTGTAAACTCAACATCAATGGCAAAAAGTATGTCAACAGATACGTAATCTCGTTCATTATATATAAGCTTCATGAACGTCAGCATCAGCCAAGTGGTTGAAAGAACAACAGCAATTTACACAGCGTAATGAGGATATTTTCGGAGGCTTATGAGCGCCTTGGGCGAGCAAATTTTCTGACAGTGACAATGACTGCGGAACTTGGTTGAGAATCCTGAAAACCCGGCAAATTGATCCCGAAGACCTCTGCCGTGACTCCCAATCCAAGTCCTAATTCGAGCCCTAGAAAAAGCAACTATCGTGACCAACTTGATCATCACCTTTTTCACAACACAAGTGCCTCGCTACGACTTGACCCTTTCGACTCACAGTGGAAAAAAGAATCAGTGGTGAATTTGGTGCTGCAGTTGTTTGTGGTCTACTTTGTTCTCTCGCCATCAGCGTGAATGGCAAGAGCCTCATCACTGCCATCGGCCGCTGACTCACCGCCTAGAATAGCATTACAAAGCTCCATGGCTTCCTCGTTTGCCTCTGGTTCTGTCATGCCTCTTTCTCCTTACCGCTCAACCCACGTCAGCTCTGTACTTACCACGCCTGTGCCCTGGCCCTTGTCCTCAAGATTGTCTGGTGTGCCAGTGGCCAAACAGAGCTTAACAACCATCTGATCCGCCATGCTCCAACGAGGTGAGACACCAGCGTTATCAATTGATGTCACGGAGAGACACTCAAAGACATACCATGAGGGCCCAAGCCAACGTTTCCCTCTTCATCACCCCCCATGACCTCGTAGCGTTGCCGTCTTTGGCCTACCATGTAAAAACGAAATATATGCTGCCTATCCAAATCAGGGGGTCAAAATATTCCAACGTATATTTCAAAGAATTTCTCCACTAACTTATCAATGTGACATTGCGACACCAAGACAGTCGTCACCCCTAGCTCAGTATACAGCTCTATGAGACGGGTATACCTGCATGGCCAATAACGGAAACGGCGCAAGCTCGTGATACTGGTGAAAGACGTTGCAGCCAGTACACGGGAGACCTGCTCGTTCCTCCATTGCCCGATTAATCTCGACAATGGCTCTGAACCGAATCGCCGTAAACAGCGGCAGGTTCGTCGCGGGCAACGCCACCGCCAGGGATACAAAGGCCGAGTACTTGTACAGCAGGAAAACAAGCACCGCAGGGTCCCTCTGGCTAATGGCTACGTAGGAAGAAGCTTCGTTTCGATTGTACCACGATATGAAGGGGTGGATCAAGCGGTACTGAGTTGCGGCCGGCACGTCGGCGTCCAGCTTGTCGTCCACCAGCCTCAGCACGTCGCGCAGCTGTCGAACCACGGCGGCTAGATGGAGATTGTGCCGCAGGCAGTTCGATAGCTTGTTCAAAGCCTGCACTCCCTCGGCTAGCAGAGTGGCTACATTTTGAGGCCTTGGCCGCGGTTCGTCGTGCACGTCTTGTAGCCGGTGCAGGCGGTCGTAGTTGAAAAGATGGCGAAACGCAGACTGCTCTGACCAGTGCTGCATCCGCGCAGCTACCTACGCAACGGGTTAGAAAGGATCCGGCTACTGGAGCGTGTAGTCCTCTTACCAGGACTATACTTTTTGTTACTGTCATGACGGCACGGCTGTTTTCAGGGGTGTTAGCATCACGGGAGGATGTCTGCGGTGTATTCAGGAACAAACGCACTAATCGGCCATGATGAATGAGCAGCCGAGATACGCGCTCAAGATTGCATCCGCGTTGCTCTTGGAAAACAGCTGTATCTCTCTGCTCAGCCCGTGGAGAGCTAGAGCGCGGTATCTTGCGCCATCGTTGGCTGCGTCCTGGGACTTGGTCAAGACGGCGAGCCGCTCGGCAGACGTGGCCGCAAGCGTGTGCGCCACAAAGCCAAAGCTCGTTGCCAGTTGTATCATTCTGTAGAAAATACCAGTTAGATGTCTTGTGATGCGTCCCAATAGCTCAAGCTTGGTCGTACATTCGCATCTCACCCCACAAGAGGCACATGTTGCTCGTGCCGCTCAAGGCGAGCATCCCATCGACAAGGGCCATGTGGTACAAGTACCGCAAGTCTGCCAGCGGCATATTGTGCCAGCTCGGTGCTGCGGCTATGGCTAGACGCGGGAACGGCGGTTTGCCAGAGCGCTGCCACTCATGACAAGCGTGCTCAATGATATCGGGCCACGCCAGGGTTGCGTCGGCGTCTGGGCTCGCTGCGTCACGGTGGCCGACAAGATATACGCATTCCCGCCGGCTGCTGATGCATTTTTGACTACCAAGGGCATTAGTTTGGCAAGTTTCCGTATGCCGCGCTTACTAATAGCGTCAACTTGCCAATTTGGTTGCAATTCGTCACACTTGACGTGTCGACGCTTGCATGTCTGGCAGCCCCGTGTGGACTTTCGGTGGCTTTGGCGCAGAACATGTTGAACTGGCGGCATCACCTTGAGAGTTGTCTGCAACAGCGGAATGGAGTTTTAGTTGAGCAGAGGTAAATTTACTCGACTGAAGAGGGCGACGGGGATTAATCGATGGCGTTCCGGCCGGCAGCGCAGTCCAAGGACCAAAGATATGGCGTCGGTCGTCGGTACATGCAGATGGAAGCGGCAAGAGGCCAACGACCGGCTTTTGCGCAGCCACACATGATTCCTCATCTATTTCCCTCAGCCGCGGGAAATGATCCGGCGCAGGCTGTCAGCAGGCGCCTTGATTGGGTCAGACTTTGGGCGGCTCATGCAGCAATACATATGCAGCATTGCAGATTGGGAGGCTCTGCAAACCAAGGATCCACTGTTGGCAGCGATTATAACAGAAAGAATCAATTGATATCACGTAAGAATGTAAATGTGGTATCATTGATATTCTATTTACCGAGTCGCATCCGCCCCTCGCCCTCTCATGTGCCAACCTTTTTGCCACCATCAGGCAGCTGCGCCTTGAACAGCACGTACGGGTGCTGGCGACGCTCAGTGCCCGGGTAGAAGCCGGGCATGAGATGGACCTGGTTCACGGTAAAGTACAAGGAGCCGTCCCAGCCGACGCTCAGGGTATCGACCCAGTTGATCCTAGGATCGCGCAGCAACGTCTGGACCGTCGCGTTGCCGGGCGCGTAGGACACGATGGCCTCCTGCTCGACATGGCCCGTGTAAATGATGCCGTTGCTGTCCGTCTCCATGCCGTCCCCGACGCCCTTTTGGCCCTTGGCCGACACGCTCGCCTGCACGAGCAGCTCGCTGTGTGCGTCGCGCGCGCGCAAGGCCGCCGTCGGCACCGACCAAAGCTCCCGTCCGCTAATGACGCTGAAGTAGAGGTCCTTGCTGCGCGGCGCGAGTTAGCAACGCCATTGGTCTTGTGCCGGCAGTCGTGTGTAAGGACTGGAAATGTCTACATGTACGTACCCATCGGCGCTCAGGGCGATGCCGTCGCTGCCCACCGTGGCTCGGCTGTACTGGTTGGAGGATCCAAACATGACGGGGCTGCCGTGGACAAAGGGCAAGAACTGCTGCTGCGGGCGTAGCCGTGGATCATTGTCCAGGTGCCGCCAGCTCTCGCCGCTCGTCAAGTCGAGAATGACGAGACCGTTGCGGCCCTCGAACGAGGAGTCGGTAATGTAGGCAACGCCCTGCTCACCACCACCGCTCAGCCCGGAAAGGCCCGGCGTCCGGTCGACTCGTATGTCGTTGAGGAAGGAATCTCCGTAGACGACGCTTCCTGGAAACGTGTAGTTGCGGATGATTTCGTTGGTGCTCAAGTCCACAGAAACGATCTTGGGCCCCCCCGGAACCGCGTTCAGGAGCACCGAGGTTTGCGGGTCAATGGCCCGGCCGGCATCCAAAATGTACAGCACGTTCTTGTTGTCGACAACCACGCTCTGACAGCCTATAAAGTAGTCGGCGTAGTTGGCCGACGTTGGCGGATTCGTGCTCATGTTGAGTGCTCCCCCCGGGGGGGTGTTGATCTCGACAGATGGGTAGGGGACCTCGGAGCCATCAGGCATGAGCTCGGCGACTTGGAACTTGTACGGCGTCTGTATCGTGTTGGTATTGTTTGCATCCAGACATGCTGGGTAGGTTGAGAAGAGGCGGCTCTCGCGCGATACAGCGATGCCGGTCGGCATTTGCCCTGCCGGGGATTGTTAGTCGTGCTTGGGCCCAAGGCATCACTCGTACTGCAGTACTGCACACATGGGGAGAATTCATGAAACATTTGCGCCGACGTACCCGTATAGTAGTGGGCAATCTCCAAGGGGGGTCCGTAGATTCCCGGGTCTGTGAGGACTTGTCGTTCGGCCGTGGCCGCCCAGGCGAGGGACAGTGCCCAGGTGGTGAGACTCATTGTTCTGTTTCCCATTTTCAAAAGGGATGTCCCAATCATGTTCAAGATGAAACAAGCACTACGACGAGGCGCTTCGAGCGACAGGCTCTATTCAAATACCACGCGTTCGGGACCAAAGGCGGAGATAGCTCAAATCCGATCATCGTCTGATATCCACAAATTAGACCTAGCACGCCATCAGGCTCGACCTTTGCATTGACAAGAGTCAATTGCCCATCATGGATAATAGCAGAAAAGAAAGTAGAAGGGGCATGAGAGACAGGCTGTCGCATTGAAGCTACGTCATGATGGCTTCGTATTGCAGCCAGACGCAGCCGATCTCGGACGCGTCTCTTGCTGCAGCGTTTAAAGAAAAGTATTTTGCGACATGGCCCAGCTGATAATCGCGTGGTTTTGACTAATAAAAGACGGCCGATCAAAATTTACCTTGTATTGACAGCTACCATTATTAATGGCGTTGATTTAAGCTGGCAGAATGCATTAATAAGCCATTGATGCATTGAATTAAGTAAGCATTTTCCGTGGACCGGACGCTTTACTCATCATCTCGCCTTTCAGTAGATATATATGCTAGTATGAATCTAGCTGGTAATATTAAAACATGAAAGTGTGAGAATTGCATCAATGATGGACAATCGACTATAAAACTGCACTTGAGAGCAAGACCGCATTTGGCCTCCTTGTTCTGCATGCTCGGCACAACTCATGTCTGTGAACCATGCTAGTGCCCTTGTCAGGGAAAAAGTGCAGTTGCTGAATGCGATCGCATAAACAGTAATCCGCATCCATGGCTTCCCGTACTCCATCGGTCGTTCACGCGTCCTCCAAGTTTCATGACACAAGTTTCACATGTTTTCCCATAGTTGCGCCACCATGAACCAAGCAATTTCTCTCCTCAATGACGGACGAGCTGCCTTGGGAAAAAATTATTCATTTCATGGATGCAATTTGGTATCCAAAGTGCCATTTTTCTGCCTCTGAATCGAGGCGCATGAGTCGTTGAAGCCGCAGCTCAAGTATCGTCAGTTGCTCTTGACGAACCCAGACCAGACTGTTGATCTGCCCATACACAAATGGCAGTTCAACAATGACATCTAACCGGTGAGGAGCACACCGTGTTGTCAAAGGATGTAGAGGAAATGTTTCGCTCATGCGGCCCGAGGCGTTTGCTCGACAGTGTCACAACTTCAGACCAACGTGAAACATGCGGAGAGTTTAGTGGCCGAGGCACGGGTTCCGTGATACAATGCCAATGGATGAACGGCGTGGTTGTTTCAACACGCATCAAGGATATAAGCGTACCGATCTCCAAATGAGTGCCGTGCAGCCACGCGTTCTCAGATGAAATAAACTGCGTGAAGAGCGCATGAAAAGGGCACTACGCCAACAACTCGTTTTGAAGACTTGCCACGAAAAAGACGACTTGGCTCTTTACCATACCTATAGTTGGGCTCGCCGACTTGGTCGACCGTTTTGCTTGCCAAGCCGTGCAATATCTGGTGGCTGCCTCCCACTACAAATACGGTATCAAAAGTCACCGCCTCGTGCAATCAAGATGATGGTGCCAAGACGTTGCATGTTGTCCGCATACGCAAGTCGATGCTGAGCGTCTTTCATCGCCTCTGATTCGCTGCAAGAAGAGTAGCGCTGCCAAGATGCGCAAGTACATACACCCATACACTGTATGAAACCTAATACCTCTTCCGTGGCAGATCTCGCCAGATAGCACTTGGCTCCGGATTTATCGGGCTTATATTGGTTGCGAACGACGGCATCTCCACTGACATCCGATATTGTGGTTCCGCCAAGGTCGGAACAATTGGCACAAGTGGACTGCCATCCGAGTGCAGGGACGCGTGGCTCTTTAACCTTCTACGAAGAATCGCCCGAGGGCGGGTTCTTGATGCAAGCTTAGTTGTTTAGTGGTGGCTGAGTTGCCGCGTATGTGTTTGGCTGACAATTCGAGTCAGACTCGTCCGTTGCTCGCCCAAGCCTTGGGGGCAAGGCGTACACTCGTGAGTCGTGCGGCCTTCTCAGTGCTGTGATTTGGGTGGTCGGACATGCGGGAGGGTTGCCAAAGCCGGTTGTTTCTACATGCGCCCCAAGCCACGAGATAACATGTCAGTCTTTGCGGGCGAAGCGCCTCGAGATGCCCTACAAGATGAGCCCACTGGTCGTGGGCATTCGGGCCCAGTCTGGTGCTGAGAGAGGGACGAATTCACGACATGCACGAAACATATCCCCGAGATTCCGCCTCTTTACTTCTGCCCCAAGTCTTGGCCAGTACAGATGCAGACGTAACGCGGAGGCGATGAAAGTCTTGGCCGCCAAGGCTCGTCTCAAGTCAGCGGCTGATGTGCGTGTTCTGTCACCCATGACAAACCACATCGGCCCCGGATTCCAAATAAGCATATATAAGATGTGGCGGATCACCTTGCCTCAGTAGACGGTCAGACCGGGTCAGTAATTCTCGTCCCACTGTTTGAACAGAATGCAGATACCCTATCCGTCACTTGCGTTTGTGGGTTTAGTCTCGTTCCTGATACAAAATACCTATGGTTTGTGCCTCACTTTCCTTTTTTTTCTTTGGCAAGGGAATGTCCACCGTTGTGTTGACACGTCTTGTGCCTACAGGTGAATCACTCCGCAATGACGACCATCGTGAGGTGTTTCGCCTCCACGGGGTAGAGTACTCGGACTTTATACCAAGAACAGCCTCCCAAAATGTGACAATGTCCTTCTTTATCGGCAACGCGCAGCCCAACAAGGTCATCTTGGATCTACAGCGCAACGACGATCTTTTCTTACACCCAGTGATTGTACGCCATCTTGACTCGGACGGAACCGTACAGTCGGTAGATACTGTACCGGCAGGCAGCCACCTGGCGTTTCGCGGCACAACGCTGTTGCAACAAGAAGGGGGTAGACAGTCGGAGACATTGTCGCCTTCGGGATGGGCAAGGATGTCGTTCATCGTCAGGGACGGGGAGCAATTGGGCGAAGGCGCATTCAGCATTGACGGCGTCGAATATCATGTCGTGACAGACTCGACCTACCGAAGAACACGATCCGACGGGGAGCCGGACATGTCGATGGAAGACGGGGGCCCGTACTTGGTGGCATGGAGAGAATCCGCACAGCGTCCACACGACGGCCATGAACTCAGGAAGCGGCAGCAAGGGAACTCGACATGCTCCGTTTCCGAACTCGACTTTAATCAGATTCACCTGGATCTGGCCACGGGCGACAAGGCCTTGGTGGGACGCCAAAGCGGCGGCTTGAATGGTCTGGATCTCGGAGGACTGCTTCGATCGCCGCCCAATTGCCCGACCTCGCGGCAGATTGCACTCCTCGGAATTGCCACGGACTGCTCCTACACGGGCCAGTTCAACTCTTCGGACGAGCTTCGCGAACACGTGCTTTCAATTGTGAATACTGCGTCTGGGGTGTACGAGCGGAGTTTCAACATTGCGCTGAGGGTGCAAAACCTGACCATAAGCGACCGAAACTGCCCGAGCAGCAGCGGTTCAAGCTCGACACCGTGGAACCTGGGCTGCAGCAGCCAAGTCGACATCTCGGGTCGACTCCAGCGCCTCACCGACTGGAGACGCGGCGTCGGGGTGGACGGCAACGCCGTCTGGTCGCTGTTTAGTGCATGCCAGTCGGGCCAAACCGTCGGCATCGCGTGGATTGGAACGGTATGCAACGGAGCGAGTGGCCGCTCGGGGGGAACACCAGGAGCCAATGTCGTGATCAGGACGCGGTCCGAGTGGCAAGTCCTGGCACACGAACTCGGTCACAACTTTGGGGCCGTCCACGACTGCACGGCAGACTGCAACTCTGGCTCCTCGGAGCGGTGCTGCCCGCTCAGCGAGAGCAGTTGCAACGCCAATGGGCGGTTCATCATGAACCCGGCGGCGACGACCAGCATGACGGACTTTTCGCCGTGCACCATCGCAGCCATCTGCACGGCCATGGAGCGCAACCTCGTCCGCACGTCGTGCCTGTCGGGCAACGAGAACGTGACGACGATTTCGAGCGGCGTGTGTGGCAACGGCATCGTCGAGCCCGGCGAGGAGTGCGACTGCGGAGGCGAAGAGGGCTGCGGCGCCAACAGTCAATGCTGCAATCCAACAACGTGCCGGCTCGTCGACGGCGCCGTGTGCGATCCCTCCAACGACGGGTGTTGCACGTCGCAGTGCCAGGTATCGAGCAGCGGCAACGTCTGCAGAGCGAGCATCGGCCCCTGCGACCCGGAGGAGGTGTGCAACGGGTCATCGGCCTCGTGCCCGACGGATACGCGCCTCCCGGATGGACAGTCGTGTGGCGATGGCAGCAACGGCACCACGTGCGCCTCGGGACAATGCACGTCGCGCGGCATGCAGTGCAGCCTGGTCTTGTTCAACTCGACGAGCCGGTGGGGGAGCGTGTCGGCGTGCGATGGCAACGGCTGCCAGATGAACTGCGCGCTCGCAGATTCGAATTCGTGCCAGGTCACGGGCGCCGACTTCTTGGACGGGACGCCGTGCAGCGGCTCTGGCGGAGGCTCTCTCTGCTACAGCGGCGAGTGTCGCGCGGCGAGGGGTCGCGGCGGCGGCAGTGGCGGCGGCGGCAGTGGCGGCGGCGGACGCAGCGTGTCGTCGTGGATCGCCGGCAACAGGGCCCTTTTCATCGTGATTGTGGTCATTGGGTCTCTTCTCGTGGTGCTGGCGGCGTGGTGTTGTTTTGCGTGTGTGCGGCGGAGAGTGGCTCGGAGTCGCAAGGCGGAAACCAGCCAGGCGAGGATGGCAGCTCTGCGCCAGGCCCCAGGCGCCGCCCCAGGTGCCGCGGCAGGCTCAGTGCTCGCTCCAGGCCCAGGTCCCCTGTCTGGGGCTCCGCAGATGCAGTCGGCCCATGCAGTCCCGCCTGGAGCCGTCTATCCCACGCCTCCGACACGCCTCTCCCGCACCCGGACCCTTACGCACCGATATGCTTAGACCATGATTCATGTCGACATGTCTGATGATGATGTAGCGAGAAATATATCCTGATTGTATATAGAATTGATGCCGTTCCGCCCTCCCGTTTCTTGCACATGTCGTGTCGTGACTTGGAGTCTGGGGACAATATGAACCCTAACCCTTTAGACGGTGGCGTACCGAGTCTACCGACGAGAGCCGCCAGATGCCCACAGGGAGATGTGCTCGGTCAAATTCATTGGCCCATGCCACCACACAAAACGGCAGGTGCTCAACAAATCAATGCCACGTGAATTGGCGCCATGATGACAAACCAGCCAGTTGACGTCTCCACGCCCCACCGACCAAGCAGCCATCCGAGGTTGAGAGGGTGAGTTGACATGTCTGAGCATCTCAGCATAAGCTCCCTTGGCCCTCATCAACAGAACTTGGTAAATACCTTCTGGATATCGTTCTCCTTACAAGCCGGCGAGCGCAGACATGAACAACGACATGGCCGCACGGGATGCAGCGCTGGCTTATGAGCCAACAGCTGATGTCAACATTGGTGGCAACCACCTCATGTCGATACTGTCGGCGCGCAAGTATCCTGTTCCGACTACCCAAGACGTCCACGCCAAAGAGAAGGATAACGCTTTCCTCCAATCCTTGTCATTCGTATTCGATGTCGACCACGGGACTGAGGGCCCTGCCGGCTTGCATGGGGCTGGTCCAGCCGAGGCGCTCAACTGCTTCCTCGACGGTCATAACCAGCCCACCACATATAGACGGCAAGGCCAATCTACTGCATCGCCTGCTGGCGAATCCACTGCGTCAAAGAAACGAGGCAGCGATGATGGGCAAGGTCCAAAGGAGGTGAGTGGCCATGGCCTGCTCAAGCATCGTCTTTGTGTGAGACAACGTGCTTACCGGGGTATTTTTGTCTCGGCTATAGAGGAGGAAGAAACAGATACGCGAGGCCCAACGAGCCTATCGGCTGCGCAAAGAATCCAGAATCTCCTTTCTCACCAAGAGGGTCTCTGAACTGGAGCAAGCCATTGAAGACATGAGCACCACCGTGACCACGTTTAGCGATTCTCTTCTTCAGTCTGGCGTTCTCGCGCCTCACGCCCATCTGACTCAATGCACTCGGGAAACATTGGAGAAGTGCTTACGTCTAGCCAGAACGACCAACGTGGACGATGAATGGGATGCAAGCTCCAGCCAGCCCGGAAATCAACCATCCGGCAAGGAGGACCCAAATCTCGCCATCGGCCTACCTGGATCCCCGCGCTATATGCCCCCTTTACCACCGCAACCCTTAATGCCGCAGCCTCTGACCCCCCCAAGCATGGAAGGCTCGGAAACCGTCTTGCACCTGCAGTACTCTACATTCATGGACCAACTACATATGGCGATTCTATACCGCGGATACGTGCGGCTAACCGATCCCTCCGTTTCCGCCCAAGGTGTTCGACACGCGTTTCGCCTCTTGTATCCAACCATGGGCCGCAGCAACCTCACAGCCTACTTTGCCGCCGCTCTGCATGCCAAGATTAGCAAAACCGAACTATCCAAGCAGTGGAAATCGGTTCCCTTTTTTCAGCTCGGCGGTGCTGGAACGCACTATGCCTGGCCGCCCGAACTAGGTCCCTATACGCGCCGCTCGCGCCATTGGCATGCCATATCCGTTCCCTTGTCGCACTTTTCATCCGATATACAAAAAGATCTCAACGGCGACTGGTTCGATATGCAGGACCTCGAGTGCTTCCTCATGGAGAAGAATGTCAAACTTGTTGCTGCTGCGGGGGCCGCGAGCCCGAGTGACTCGAATACACAACAAGAGCAAACGCATATCAATGCCAAAGAATTCATATCAGGTATAGCCCGATTCAAAGAGCCCCAACGTACTCCCAGAGACTTGGTCGCTAATTTGCATAGTATTGCTCGACAATGCCGTATGCCTCGGCAGGTCCGCCGGCTTTCGTCGCTCCGACGTGGAAACGGCGCTAGCCAAGGCCGTTTTGGTCTGACGTCGCTGACTAGTCCTGACGATGATGATGAGCAGAATACTTTTTTTGTAATTTTACAATCTTTTTACCGCACCGAAACGAGCTCGAATGTTTTTGATTACTGGTACATGTCATAGCGTATGGATCGGGTATAGCCGTTTTTTTTTTTTTTGTAAAACATGTGATTTATACGGCGAATAGATACAAATTGCCATCTGGAAAGCTACTACTTGTTACATGAAAATTACAAAGGACGCCAATACATTACACCACCAGCGCCTTATCCCAAACCCTCCGCGGAACCCCTTCCCTCTCCTCACGAGCCAGATAGTTTGCCGCCGGGACACGCAAGTGCCGGGCGCATGCTGTGCCTTTCAACCCATCATCCGCTTGAATATGCGCAACCTGCATGATGGCCCAGGCCTCTCGGAAGGGAAAGCTCGGCAAGAGACCCTTCTTCTTCTTCTTGTCTGCCCTGGGAAAAACGACGTACAGGCTCGACTCGAGAACAGGGTCGGGGCGGAACTTGTCATTGTACGCCTTCTTGCCGGCGACGGACGCGGCATCCGTAAACATTTTGTACAGGGAGCGCGCGGCGCGGGCGAGCAGCCCTCGTGCTGCCAGGTCGGCGAGGGGCTCTACGCCCAAGCTGAGATGGGATACTTCGGCCCGCCGCAGCAGCCGCATGCTGGATACCATGAGAAGCTCGGTGGTGCCCTTGGGCGCGGAGGCCGACGCGATACAGGGGTCAATGTAGAATCCTGACTCGGCGCCCAGCTGCCGAAGCATGGCCATGCCGGCAATTTGACCCTCTGCGTCGGACATGTACAGAAACGCCGTTCGTCGCCGGTACGAAAATAAGTCGTACGCCGTGATGAATGCCTGGGCGTCTCCGGATTTCTGGGCCCCCTTTGTGTCTCGCCAGTCGGTGTAGAGCTGCGCCAGTTGGTGTTCCAGGTGGGAGTTGATGCCGGAGATGCTCGGTGCGTAGAAGCCCATTGTTAGTCCTTGCTTTGGGTGTAGGAGGTGCTGGCATTGCGTCAGCATGCGCTTGCCGGCTTGCTTGTCTAGTACGGCGTTGTGCATGGGGTTGACGACTCGTTCGCTGCCAAACTCGATGTGGTCCCAGCCCTTGGTCTCGGCGTATTGTACGAACGACGGGCCGACGCCCATAAACGCCAGCTTTAGTCGGGTTGGATGTCGGAAGGTTTCAATCTCTTGTAGGAGAGGGCCGAGGTCGTCCTTGGCGCACATGGGATCTCCGACAATGACCATTGTTTCGTTTTCAATCTTGTACATGACGGAACCGCGTCCCGTGGGACTCGTGTACACTTGATAGCTGTGGTCGAGCAAGACCATGTGAAAGGTTCGACTGTATTCGTCGTACGTTTCATCGGGGATGCGGTTCATGGTTGTGGCAGCCAAGGTGCCGCTCAGCGAGTGGTCCTCGTTGCCTCTGCTGAGCGCATGGCGTGTTGATTTGCTTCGTGCGGCATCGCCAATAGGTTCCGTGGTTTTTTGGTGCGAGGGAAATTCCAATTCATATGATTTGGCTATGCGCTGGATGAGGGAAGTGCGAGTAGTTGGTTTGGGGAAACGTTTCTGACAACGAGGAGCATCTGCTTCCGTCATGGATGTATTGGTCCGGGGCCTGCGCAAGACGAGTCTTTCCATGTTGGGCTGAAGTTTTGCGTGTATACAAGACGAGGTAAAGGGGTCCGGCGTTGCATCATGTCATGTATGCCCCGGAGGGCCAGGACACAATATATATGCAGATATTCATGTATTGTATTTCCCGTGTGCGTCATGCCAACAACAAGATTCGGACCATGGCCGAGCATCCAGAAACAAGCAAAACTGCCGTCCACGCTCGACACAGACGGTAACTGGGGGGTAGTAAAGGCAGTGTAGGGAGCTCGGGCGGCCATTTCCCCATAAAGATGGCTGTATGCGTGGCTGAATATCCGCACATGAGAGCATTGCAATGCGCATTAAATTTCTGCTTTGGGAAGTTTGACTGCAGCACTGCCTCTACAAGTGTGGCTGTCCTCGCCCAGTATCCGGTGCACCACAAAACGGCGTCACATTCAAGGCAGATTACGATTTGCGCTTGGTCGCGTCAGCCCACCATGATGAGAGGATGCCGCCAATTGACGTCGGGACTTTGCCGAAGTGCTGTTGGCGGCGGACATGACTACGACGCTCGGGTGCTTACAAGGTGTTGAGGGCCACGATGCAAGGCGGAGATGCTGCGCGCCCATCTCAGATTGGACCCGGTTCAGCCGGATCAGCCCTGGAGTAGGGCGGGCCATTCAACCGCTCCGCATCAGAGATGCTTGAACTAGCCATGCGGGTCAAGTTGCGCCCGTGAATGTATGCCTCGGCGTCGAGAAGTGGCCGTTGTTGCTCGAACCAGCCATGACTGAAGCACAGATGAAGACATGGACGAACGAGCGCAGCCGTATTCAACTGGAAATACGATACCCAGTTGGGAAATATCTTGAATGTTTACACGCAACCAACACGCGGCCTCGACGTGGCCCGATGACACATCTGACACCAACCCCAGTGACATGCAATACTATCCGAAGGTGTCTGAGTATCTGCTAGACTGGAGTCAGACAACTAACTACACCATTCTAGAAGTTCAAACTGCGGTAGAATCTCTCGGCATCCGCGGGGCAGAACGGGATCCGAGGTGCCAGACTAGATTATGCAGGGCGCCCCATGTTAGGAGTCGGGCTCTCTGGGCGTGGCTGATGACGATCTGCAATAATACCGGGCGCATTCAATGTTGCGTCTGTGAGGCTGCGGCAAGTCGCATGGCGCCGAAAGGCCGTCATGTTTCCGGACTACTTGAACTGCCGGCGGCATAACTGGAACCGAACTGCTGCTTCTTGGCTGACTTGGATCGGATCTTGCCGCCGCCTGTCATCGCTTCGTCCTACCCTACACATTATGTTTCTAAATACCAGACGCGACTTGCCGGGCTCTTTGCGGTCCATATTAGTTTGACTAGTATTGCTTTGTTTTTCCTTTTCCTTTTTTTTTTTTTAACACAAATATGTATTATGAAAATGTTTTGCAGCCGCCCAAGAATTGAGAATTCTTGAAGGATCCAGGAAGAACTTGGTTGCCAAGCACCCTTCGGCTTGGTGTCCGATTTCGTTCCCACAACCATCTTACCACATTTAAAAATTTAATACATCCCGGTAGATTAATACTATGAGGGAGCTAATAAAGGAGCTGTATTAGAAATATTGCCCATATAACTGGCTCCCGTGTCCCTGAGACCGAACTCGTTGTCGGTGCACTTGGCTGGCGTGCTTCGTTGCGTGGCGCCGAGTCAGTAGACAGATGGCTAATCTCAGGGTTCATCTTTCCAGCCCACTCGATTCGCTCTGTTTGGAAACAGGCCTGACAATGACACAACGGGAGGTAGTGCATATAGCTAGACTATAATTCCGCTTATAAAATGACAAACGATGTACAAGTGCATTTGACTTTCAAGCGTCGGTGTAAACTAATCAATGGCTGTTTATATAAAGTACATCCCTAGCGATAGTTTATCATGAGCTGCATCTTGTTGTTTCATGGGGCAATTGTCAAACCCGACAACCACTGTGCCATTGAGCAGATATTACTCCATGTGCAGCCCCGAGGAGCACAGGACTGTGGGTTGTCTTGGATGAGCTAGAGGAGACTTCCGTCATGGTAGCAGTTCCATCTCAATCCTACGGCAAAGAGAGAGGCTTGGCAATGTAAATTTCACCATGCAACTACAGCATATGTATGTATCAGGTCGAATCAGATATCATTTTCTTGCGACTTGAGAAAAAATGGTTGCCAAGACGTGCCATTATCCACAAGCCCCAGTAGGAAGACAACAAGGCACCTTGACAAGTCGTGGCTGGATGCGTAACCACGGGGGACCAGGTTAGGCAGTGAGTCGTGGCAGACACAGTTGTAGTATTCATCTCATCAGTCTGGTCTGGTACTATAAATGCGATTCCAACAGGAGCCGATGCCTTGGCTACTCCTTCACGATCTCAGTGCTATACACCGAGGTGGATGACCCAACACTACGCGATGCCACGACCAGACTGGAAAAGAGACCAATTGATGGTGGGCCGATTGTCCAGCAGTGCTGCGCCAGAGGCTCCATCTTGTCCATCTGTCGCGAAGCCATTGGTTCACGCACGATTCGCATGGCGCAAGGGAGGTCTGGTCGGCGCGGTGGCTTGATGCAACGGCCACGGGATAGACATCTGGAAGCAGTCCACGCCGCGACAGGGCCGTCTCGTCCTAACGCCATCCGTCATGGCATCGCATCAAGCCAACTTGACATGACGTGCGGGCCGACACGGGACGAAACCGGGGCGTCCAAGGAATGGCAAATTTGGCCCTGCTCCTCTTGCCAGGGATGCAAGCCCAGGTTGCGAATAGCAAGCCTGCTTGGCGACATGGTGCTCGCTCCGTGGCAGGGCCTCGCACCTTGCATACTTGACTTGTCTGGTACTCCTCTCGGTTTAGCTTTCCAGCGCTGCATATGTGCCAATCCGATCCCAGAGCTGCGTGATGTCTGGGTGGATAATAGCCATGGCATAAGCTGGGGGGCGCTCGTCGCCAAAGCCTGTTGGCGACGCCGCATTCTTCAGACATGGACAGATAAAATCAGGCCGGCCCCTGCCCATGCGGCATGGTCTTTGCTCTCCGGGCGGAAACCTTTGTCAAGACTCGAGAGACGCCATCGATCGACCGACCAGCATCTGCGTGTGCCGTTGTGCGCTTGCCATGGCCCAAGCAAGAAACAAGTCCCTCAGGGAACGACTACAATGGTGGGCCAATCCCTGATACGAACATTGAAACTACAAAGTTACGCCCGGTTGCCTTTTTGCGGACATGCTTGTCGCAACTAACATTGAACCTCCGCTCGGCGCAATAGTCCCAAAGACGACGGCTCCAACTACGACAACACCACGTGGTGCAACCGCGATCTGATTCCCATTCCTCGTGAAAGACGCACCTATGGCTTCGTTTCGTACATGGGTAGGACGCACCTGGCCGCCTGCGAGGGGACCCTTTGGCTCACATCTCGACAGCATACTGGACCGTGTCGGGCTCCAACATTTCCGCATGGACCGTCGGCAGCACGCTGCTGGCGTTTGGCCTCACTCCGCAACAAGCCATTGCCGCGGTTGTAAGTGCAGTGCATGTACATTTGCGACAGCAACAGGCTGTGACTGACTTGCCGTCCTGCTCTAGGTCGTGGGCGGCATCATCACCGGTCTTCTCGCCGTGGCGTGCGGCTGGATGGGCGCCAAACAATACATTGGCTACACGGTTTCTAGCCGCTTCTCCTGGGGAATGAGAGGATCGTACTGTCAGTTCATGGCCGTCCCTGCGCCGTGGCATGTTCAAATCGTAAACTAACGAGACCCCGCGGGCGCGCAGTCCCCGTCATCTTGCGCGTCTTCATCGCGTCCATGTGGTTTGGCATGCAGGCATTCTGGGGTGGCCAGGCCACTCGAGTTTGTATCGGAGCCATTATCCCCGGTGCGTTCTACTCGGATTAAGGGTCAAGTCCATGTCAACGGTATTTTGCCGTCTGCCGCTCTGACACCATGCTTGCCAGGCCTCGCCCATCTCCCCAACTACTTCTCCGCCAGCTCCCACCTCGAAACAAAAGACTTTGTCGGGCTCATCATTTGGATGTGCGCCTTTATCCCGGCCGTCTTGATCCGCCCCGAACGACTGCAGATTCCGTTTGCCATCTGCTTCGTGCTGTTTTGCTGCACCGCCTTTGGTCTACTCATATGGTAGGGTTACACGACTCCATCTCCAGCACGCGCTGGGTTTTCGTACCACGATAATGGCGAGCCATTGTGCTAACTTAGCATGACCCAAAGGTCCGTCAGCCAGGCCCATGGGCCCGGGGCCATGTTCCACGAGCCCGGTGCCGCTCCCAACGTGGGATGGGCCTTCATGTTCAGTTTGACTGCCATCCTGGGCGCCTGGGGAGGAGGAACGCTGGGCCAGTCGGATTGGACTCGCTATGCCACGAAGCAAATGGCGCCCGTCCCATCGCAGCTCATTGCTTCGCCCTTGACCATTACCGTGACGGCCGTCATCGGCATCGTCGTGACCAGCGCCGCGCGAGATGTCCTCGGCGGCGAGGTCATCTGGAACCCCATCTACCTCCTTGCCGCCATGCAAGAGTACTACGGCTCCAACTCCGGCGTCCGCGCCGGCGTCTTCTTTGGCGGATTGGGTCTCGTGGCCTCCCAACTTGCGGTATGGAATGGGTGCCATGGCCGTGTTGCCTTTGGGCTTTGGACTGGGCTGACAGGGTTTGATGTAGATTTCCGTCGTGCTCAACGCCATGTCTTGCGGCATGGACATGGCAGGCCTTTGGCCGCGATACATCAACATTCGACGCGGAGCCGCCATCATGGCCGTCATTGGCATTGCCATCCAGTACGCTCCCTCTACTCTTGACGCTTACACGAGCTAGCTTCTAATCAGTCATAGGCCATGGCAACTCCTCGCTACTGCTGCCAAATTTCTCCAGGTCCTCAGCGGCTTTGGCGTCTTTTTGGCCCCCTTGACGTGAGTGCCGTCCACCAAAGAAGTAGAGCAACAAGTCAATGTGTCTAACGGTCCGAGGCAGCGGCATCATGCTTGCAGACTACCATATTGTCAGGCGACGCAAGCTCAAGGTCAATGACCTATATCGCGGAGACAGTTCCTCCATCTACTGGTACCATGGCGGGTGCAACTGGCGTGCACCCGTCGCCTTCTTCATGGGCGCGTGGCCCATGCTTCGTAAGTTGCATAATCGAGACGAGACGGCAAATGCCCAAGCGGCTAACGTGCTTTCTTTCCATGTAGCCGGTCTGGTCGCCTCTGTCGACTCCCTCACAGATCCTAGCTGGGTGGCTTGGATCCGGCTTTACAACCTCACCTTTATAGTTGGTCTAGCCATTGGCTTTGTGGTCTTCTTGGGGCTGAACCTTGCATTCCCTCCCCCTGGGCTGGGTCAGGAGGCAGAGTTTGAGCCCATCCATGACAGCAGGCCGCAATCCTTCGACGGCCCAGGTCATGCGCCATTTGACGGCCACCATGGACAGCAGGAGAAGACGGCACCAGTCTATATTGTGTAGTGGCTAGCTTTTTGTCGCAAACAGCGGTAGAATGTGGAATCTATCCACAAGAGCGTGCTTCTCTGCTCATTTATCATTTATGAGTCCGAACATTGAGTATCTTAGGTTAGCGCGTTTGCTGTTGAGAATGCTGGCTTCTTACTGTGATGATACAAAGAGCGATATAGAGCCCTTACACTACCAGGAGTAATTTCCAATTTTTGTAGTGTGGTGGCAGAGCCTTTTATCCCTTACCTCTACACAATGGTCGCTATTTTTGGGTTCATCAGCGTACAAAACTCATCTCCATCCAATGTCGAATGTAACCAGGAATCTTCTGGAGCGGATATTGCCGCGGCGCCCAGTCTTTATATTCCATTCTGGTGCGTTATTCATGTCAACACCTAGCCTGCAAGGGGAACCTTGATGGAAGAAACTAAGAGGCTGGGATATAAGTCAGCTCAAGACTTCACAGCGCCTTGATACAAGTTGTAGCCAAGCTTCATGTAGTCAGGGACCCGTGGGTATAGCAGTCTATTAATTTGCTCGCACGATTAATTCACCCAAGCCTCGATCGGTGGGGAATGGGCCGGGAACTGACACGCTGCTGTGCCCGCGGCAGTTCATATCAAGACTTATCCATAAGCCGCGGAGTCGCGCTCATTACTATACACAAATCCATAACGTTCTCGGCTCAAATGGCCCGAGAACTGCTAGCCCGGCTGATGGAACTTGTAAATGATGGAGGCTTGATTGCCTCATGCTGCATGAACATCTTCAGTTGGTTTCCACTTGGCCAATATTCCAGGACTGCGTAGTACGCTGAACAACCAAATCTTTTCTGATGCCTGGTATACGTGTAAGCTTAACCAACAACATATGGTTATGGGTGTGCATGCAAAGAATGCACTGCCGGTATAGTAGGCACCGAGAGGCACGAATGGATATAAGACGAGCAGGCAACCTCTTGAGATTGATCATCTTGGCCATGCTCTAGACAGCCATCATTCCCAACCTTGCTCGGTTGGCCATATTCTCTTTGACCTGTGTTGTGGTAAATTCGTTCCTCCGACTTTTTGCCATGGTTTGCTCGTCCTGGTTTGCCTTTCTGGCGCTCGGCGTGATAGGAGCATTTCCAGCTTGGGCCGCAGACAATGGAATCGAGTCGACAAAACTCGCCGACGATGCCTTGATCCTCGAGTGCGAGAGCAGTCAGGCTTGCGAGTCAGTGGCCACAGCTGTCGAGGCAAGCGGCGGCACGTTGCGCCACGTTTACAATTCGGATGTTTTCCACGGTGTTTCATTTCAACTACCCAAATCAGCGACGGTAGACGACAGGAAGGCCTTGGTGGCACAATTCAAGGGTATCAAGGCATCGTGGCCGGTGCAGGACATTACTCTCGTGCCGGAGGGCACAGCCAAGGACCAGCCTGAAGACAAGCTCCAAGTCCCCAAGGAGGGTGAAGAGAAGAGGGCGACCCTTGGCCGTCGAGCCGACGATGACGGTGTCGAGACCCCCTGGAACCACCTCATGACGCACATCGACAAGCTGCACGAGGAGGGATATATAGGAAGCGGTATCAAGATTGCTGTCATTGACACTGGTGTATGTTGCCGACTCCTCTTATCTTTGGAACAAGGCAGATGCTAACAGGCAGAACAGGTCGATTACAACCATCCCGCCCTGGGAGGATGCTTTGGACCAGGCTGCAGGGTTGTCACTGGAGAGAACTTTTCCAACCAAGGAAACAGAAGCGACCCCATAGACTGCACCTACAACGGCCACGGCACCATTGTGGCCGGCATTCTGGCGGGCTACAACAAGGCGGATGGCTTTGTGGGCGCGGCGCCAAACGCAACCATCATGGCCTATCGCGTGCTTGACTGCAATGCCAAGGGACGTGAAGACGACATGATAGCGGGCTGGATCCAGGCCGAAAAAGACGGCGCGCAAATCATCGTCTCGTCAACCGGTTTCCAGGGCGAAAACTGGGCGCAGAGACCGCTTGCCGTGGTGGCTGCTCGCATCGTCGCCAGCGGCGTGCCTTGCGTCGTCGGCCTGGGCAACCACAAGGAACAAGGCCTCTTCTACGCGATGAATCCCAGCACCGGCCGCGGCGTCACGTCTGTCAACTCGTTTGCCACGGGTCCGGTGGCGCTCAAGCATCGCGGCGAATACGTGGTCGGCAACAGCTCCGAGCCGGTCGACTTTGCCTTTGCGCCCAGCAGGTGGCCGCACGACTGGGACGGGGAGTGGCGCCCGGTGCACGACGTCGACGCCGACTTTGGCGACAAGCCAGACGACGACCTGACGGGGGCCGAGGAGGTCCCCGACTACCTCGACGAGGACACGGTGCTCGGCGACAATTGCAAGCTGTCGCCGGGCAACTCGAGCACCGGCTTCGACCGGGACCTCGTCGGCCACATCGCCCTGATCCGCCAAACGCCCGAGACCTACGGCTGCCACTTCTATGATCGCGTGCGAAATGCCGTCGCCCGCGGCGCGGCGCACATTCTCGCCTGGCAAGACGCACCGAACTACATCATGATCCGGCGCAATGACGCACACGGAGTCAAGGCCATCGGCATTACCCAAACCGACGACGGCCGAGCCATGGCCCGTGCCCTCGCATCCGGCCAGCCGCTCACGGCCCGGAGAGCCGGCCGAGTCCGCATCGACACGGGGGTTATTGCCGCCATGTCTGCGTACGGGCCAACCTGGGACATGGACATCAAGCCTACTATCGGCGCGCCCGGCGACGACGTTCCTGTCACTCGGAAAGGCGGCGGCTACGACTCCGACTCGGGCACCTCCTTTGCCGGGCCTCTTGTCGCCGGTGTCTTTGCCCTCGTCGCCGAGGCCCGGGGCACGTTCGATCCCGCTCTCCTCAACAGCCTGATCACGTCCACGGGGGCGCCTCAAAGCAGCCACGGCCGTCTGATTACCGTGGCTCAGCAGGGGGGCGGTCTTCTCAGGGCCTGGGAGGCTGCCCATGCCACCACCCTCGTCGAGCCCAGCACCCTGCCGTTCAACGATACCGATCATCGCCCCGACTCGATTGGGCTGCGCATCACCAATACCGCCAAGATTGAGGTGACGTACCGGCTTTCTCACCTTGCTGCCATTACGCTGTACACTCTCGGGAGCGACTCCATTCGCCCCAGCGAGGATCCGGCGGGTGAGCTGGATAAGCTGGCTATAATGGATGAGTTGGATGAGGTGGATGAGGCTGTTGACGCCGCGGCCCATGTCGAGATGAGCCAGTCCTCACTCACCCTTGGCCCGGGTCAGTCGGCCACGGTGGACGTCTCAGCCACCGACCCCAGCGGCCTTGATCCCGAGCGTCTGCCCCTGTGGTCCGGCTGGGTTAGCATCCAGGGGTCCGACGGCACAAACCTGACTGTTCCCTATCTCGGGCTGGGCGGTTCGCTCCGCTCGGCCGCCGTCCTCGATCCCGCCAGCAAGTTGAGCACCTTGGCCGGCTCGGAATTCCTTCTTCCCAATCCGCCCGAGGGACAAACACCCGGGCCTTTCCAGAGAATCGCAGAGCCTGCGGCCGCTGTTCGCAGCAAAGCCATCTCCACCTCGTTTGACCTCGTTCTCGGCTCGCCCCAGGTCCGCGTCGACATTGTGCCGCTCAACGTGTGCTCGACGCCTGCCCTCGTCGGCACGCGCGCAAACGCCACGGGGCCGGATCTGTCCCAGGCCTGCGTGCCCGACTCCATCGTCACCGAATTCGCTGGCGTCAAGTCCATCGGCCAGCTGCCCGGCTATCCTAGGCACTACGTCAAGCGTGAGGAGATCCGAATTCGCTGGGACGG
This sequence comes from Metarhizium humberi, assembly GCA_020102295.1. Lineage (NCBI taxonomy): Eukaryota > Fungi > Ascomycota > Sordariomycetes > Hypocreales > Clavicipitaceae > Metarhizium > Metarhizium humberi. The sequence goes on from JACEFI010000027.1 coordinate 168,523, forward strand.
TGCCTTTGCCCCGGGGCAGTATGCGCCGCCCGGCCGGTACAAGATTGTTGCCCGCGCCCTGTCCATCATGGGCGATGCCGCCGACGAGGCCCATTGGCAGACGGTCGAGTCGCCCGTCTTTTCCATTCTGTACGAGGGCAATGTCAAACGTGTCCCTGAAAACCAACCCGCTCAGCCTGCCCAGACGCCGGAGGAGGAAGACGCTCCTGCTGCGAATGCTGGGGACGCTCTCGCCGCAGACGAAGTCAAACCTGCCCCAGAGAGCTAGCCCTTGGAGGAGAATAGCTTGTAAGCTCGCCAGATTCCAGACGAGGAAGCCACTTATTGGCCTGCTGCTGCTGGCGCAAGTTTCTTGAAGTAGGGCATATTCGATGCCTTGGTGGAGTGCCGTCCAGGCCTCACTATCTATGTTGCCAGGCTTCATCTCCATCCACTAGTAGCACAAGCATATCTGTAAAAGCGACTCGGTGGGCGGACATGAATCCTTGGTTTCTGAAATGTCATTTTTTGTAACTAGTTTCGTTGCCACAAGATCAAGTCGCTCATGGAAGGGAATATCCACTGTCGTCATCCACTGCCGCCCGTGTGGTAGTTGGAATAAATGTTCAACTTTGACATCATTGATGCTTCTATTGCTAAGCTGGCAACCTCGGCATGTCAGTAATGTGATTGTCAACGGAATATAAGGGCTGGGGGTATACGTGCTCGGTAATAGTTCTTTTTCTCGACAGTGAAACGAGTCCTTGCTGCCAAACAATAAAAAAAATCCGCATTCTTGCATCGCGAATAGTGGAGACGGACTTGACTGATCAAGTCATGAAGCAGCCCATGAAGCCGAGCGAGAATGCGGAGGTCCAGTTGGCATTCCACCGAGTCGCGGACGGTAAAGCCTCATGCCCCTCGCCGGCATCCACTTGACCCTATATTCATCGGAATCATGAAAGCAGACATCACAAGCCAGATAACAAGGCGCACAAGTAGTTGTCCGGAGGGGCAAATTTGCGTCGAGCTCAACAGTGGAATCGGAGCCCCCGAAAGAGGCCATACGAGCAACGCTGAGCGTGTCTCAGTGTCTATAGAACCTAGAGCTAATGCGATGGTTCGCTATAGTATGACGACGAGCGGCGTCTTTCTATTGGTCGGCGCTCATATGCAGGCCTCCAGATGCCCCCAGAGTTGGCTTGGTATATCCCACGGCAGGGCGACGCAATCCCCGGATTCAAATTATCATGTAGAGCGATGTGGAGCAAAAGTGTCAACTGCAAATTGGACATGCTTGGCTCGTGACGAATCTAGACCTTTTTTTTTTTTTTTTTTGACCGATTTTCCACCCATTCGGCTCGCTACAAGGGTGTGATTCCTGGGCCCTGGCGGATATACACATGTGCGTATTGATCTGGCCGAGTATCCGCGACGTCCGGCTTACCAAGCGTGCCCTGTTGGCTCTCCTTTTTCTCCGTGGCCCGGACACTTGAGTGGTTACCAGTTTGTTCTCGTGTTGGGCTAGTGTGATTTTTGTTCTTCACGAGTCAGGACTTGTGCACACTACGGAAACTTGGGAATACTGTCTGGTGGCCTCGAGGCACGACTGCTGTTGCCGCCCACGAGGCAAAACGGTTGCGTGTTCAAATTAGCAGAGATATCATTATTCGGCAGCTTTGTAGCCATTCGGCAAGAAAAGTGTGGGGTTTGCATTCCTACGGTGCGCGTCGGGACTCAAATCGTGAACACCACATCTCTCCGGGAGGACATCCGATTGCGGAGGCGTTCAATCCTCCCAGGAAATTGTACGACGGCGTAGTCCTCCGCGGTTATACCGAGCTCATAAGTTTCTACACACTGCATGTAGGGATGGGTGGGGAATTCCACGCGTGCTTTTCCAGCTTGGTTGTTTATCGCATCAGCCCAGCGGCCCGCTGCTTGGGCGAGCATCTTGGCCATGTTATCACCGACTGGCCGTGCTTCCCCTTGCTTTTGTCACAGGTAGCTGTCAAAACAGGGGTTGTACCGTATGCTTGGCTCATAGTGAAATACCTATTATATTAATGCCATCTACTATATAGAAGGAATGTCGGTTAACTTTGCCCAGCATCACGTAAAGCAGGGTGAAGATGAGGCATCACGCGATCAAGAAAAGATGATGGTATAGTGACTTCTCTAATGCTATTAATACCTTGACGCGAGCCATGCAAGACATTTCGCAACCATGTTCACTTTCCTTTTCATTTTCATTTTCATCTTCATTCATTTCTCGACACGTGTTGGGCACGTTTTCCTTGCATCATGTATTTTGTCACTCTTTTCATGGCCATGTTAATGGCGAATATTGTCAAATCAAGCGCCGTGTATGCCCGCCAAAATGAAACAATACTCGCGTGCGCAGAAGAAGCGCCAAGCCCAGATTTTCTAGAACTATCCAAGTTACTACAAGCCTCCAATTCTACTTCCCTTACACGACGCCAATCACAGCAGGATTTCAACTTTAATGTCTTCGCCCATGTTGTATACTATGATAAGACTGCCCGAGGCGGTTATGTCGAGGTTCGTTGAGCGTTTCTTGAAATTGCATCCCCTCTTGTACTAAATTACATTACAGGAGACGGATATCAAAAAAGCAATAGAAGCCATGAATCGGAATTTTGACGGTTCCGGCATCTCATTTACTCTCGTCAGCGTCAGCTACACGGAAAATCAAGATTGGGCTACCTACCGAGACGTAGAGGCAATGAAGGACGACCTACGCGAGGGAACATACGCAGACTTGAACCTTTACTACATATCCAGCATTGCAGAAGACAGGGGACAAATTACGACCAGTGGCAGGTGTAGCATGCCCGTCACGTTCACTTCCAACGGAAAGCCGGTGGACATTACAACTCGCAAGGACATTGTCGTGTCGGAAGAGTACCTAGTAGGTGACGGGTGCGTCATTGTTGCTCGGGCAGTCGATGGCAACACTGTTACCCACGAGGTCGGCCACTGGCTAGGTTTATTGCACACTTGGAAGAGCGATTGCAGCGACGAGGGAGACATGATTGACGACACCGCCCCTCAGGAATCTCCAACGTGGCGTTGCTCTTCAGTCACAGATCAGTTTTCCGACGGCACACCCGCCAATTACGCCTGCGACGGCTGGAGGGAGAGCAACATGTACAACTTTATGGATTACTCGTGAGTTATTCTTGCATTTACAACGGGATGGCAGTGACATTTCTAACCTCGTCGACTAGGGACTGCACGTCGACATTTTCTGCGGATCAGAAGAAACGCATGGCATACTTTGCAGAGTATCGTGAAATACTCGGGTCTCGCGGGCCAACTCATCATTCATCTCGTCCGGCGGCTGCCGCTGCGGCTTCGGCTCCGGCTCCGGCTCCGGCTCCCGAGGCGCCTCCGGAGCCGCCCAGCGACGCAAACGAGGGCAATACACAGCGGCTGAGATGGTTCAAGCGCAGTATATTCGAGCAGGAGGGGGGGTACGATCTCTGCATGGGCCTCGCCTACTTCAAGATGTCCGGCGCTTCTTCTCTCAGTGCCGACCATGTCGACAGGGCTTGTGGGACGGAGATCTTTTGCAAGATTATTGAATGGGACTGGCAGGGGCTAGGACCTGAGGCAATGAGAGATAGGCTTGGGTTTGCAAGCCACCACGAATGCATCGCTGGCCACGAGGCAGAGCCCTAGTCGGTGGCTCGGTTTGCATCAGCCCTTGGCTCGTCCAGCGGCAGAGACACTGCCCTCTTTTCCATTTTGAATTTCCCTTCTTTAGCTCTCAAGTATTTGAGACGAGTGTTCTGTGGCGCCATGCATGTGGTTGAGACGCTAGCATACGCTTACAGGCTTCACATATTGTCTATCAATACAACTCGAGCTCTCTTTGCACCGCTATTCTCATATTTTGACTTGTGCTAGAGTTGGTGTCATGTACAAATATATCTGACTGCTGGACAACCAACAAGACCATTAGTCGTACAAGTGTAATGTCTGGTCTTTTGCCAGCGCGCACCGTAGACTATGTAAAGGGCACCTACGCGCGTGGCCTCTGTCTAGTTCTAGAGCCTTTACGAGACAAGTCTTGGAAAAGTTTTGAATAATGTAATGAATAATGTAATCAATTAAAATTTTGAATAAAGTTGTTTCATTGTCGCTCATCAGGTCAGTGGCCGTGATTAAAACACAGACGCCTGGCGCCCGCTAGGTACTCAAGTACCTAGTAGTGAGCAAGAAACCGGACATTTAAACCGTGCGGCGTAAGGGGAGTACATGTAAGGAGAAGTGCTGGTGGGTCAACGTTCAATTCGTTCATGTAGATTTATTACCGCCTATTTACGGAGTATTGATTCATGTTTCAGGCCGGGCGGCAATTGTCCATGTGTCTGGCCACTGCGTCACTGTGGGGATCCGCCCGGCGGCTCGAGTGGTGCTCGTCTTGGTGGCTTGGCAAGTTGGCTTCCAACATGCAGGCAATTTGATGCTTTCAATCCTCCGGCCATAAAGCTGGAAAGTTACTTGTGTGCCGGCGGCTGTGCCATCCAGTAACATTGAACAGGCTGTCTGCAAGGCGCCAGGCGGAACTTTTGATGCGGCACTGGGGTCACCAACTGTCACTCCCAGCCGTCAGTCTGGCCAACGTTCACTGGTGGGTACTTGCGGCCACTGTTTGAGTTCAGTCGGCTTGCACAGAGTATTCAAGTACTCGGTACATCCGAACCCCCTGGACTTGACCGTTGACAGCTGGTATACCGGCAGAGTACAGAGTACAGACATGGAACATCTCCGGGCGCAGGTCGGCTCTCCGTACCGAGTCCTGCCAACTGCCTCGCGAACCGACCAGAGCCAATGACCCAGCGCCCATTCCCTCTCATCTCCCTTGAGACGAACCAGCCTGTCCTTCTGACCGCCTCCACCTTGAATCACCATCGCCGTCATCCTCTTTGCCTCATCAACCGTCTTTGTCGCTGCCTACATCGCCTCGTCTGTTTGTTCTTTTGTTCCTTCTTTTATCCTTTCACCTTGTACACACACAGACGTCTGATCCGCCGTCAGAAAGCAACGTCTGCGTCCGTGTCGTCATCGATCGGGAACCGTCGAGTCACTGAATCCACCCGGTGGCACGCGATTCTGGAAATCTGGCCCTCAATCTTCCAAGACTCTGCCACGCACGCACCCAAACACCCTTGGGGCTCCGTCTGCCGCCATCGTCCCCATCTCGGTCCCCTTCCATTTCCGCCCTTCTCTCCCGTTTTTGCAAACCTTGCCCGCCATGTCGTGGGAACTGAGCAGGAGACGGTTTCTCCGCTCCATCAACGAAAAATATCTCTTCGGTCGCATTGTAAGTCTCAACTGTCGAATGCCTTTTGTGCCTGTTCTGGCCCGTCCCTGTCATTTGGTGCATTCCTCATTCATTCCGCACCAACGCAGTCTCTGTCCTTCAACCCGTCCTCCTCGTTTTGCCATGGTTCTAACCCGTATACTCTCAGCCGATTCTCCATGCCGTCGTCTTCCTAATCGAGATGGCTCTCATCGCTCGATTGACGGCGAGATTCAACATATACTATGAAGAACGACCACGTACGCGCGCATGCCGCCCACAAGCAGCCTTGCTATTCATGGATTCTCTTGACACGACTAACCGTTGCACAAATGTAGTCATGACCATGATGGTCACCAATGCCATCCTCGGAGGCGTCGCCGACACGGTTGCGCAGAGCATCACAGCCATCCGAACCCGCGCCTCTCGGAAAAGCGTCGGCGCCGATAAAGACGAATTCGCCATCGAGATTCACGAACTGAACCGCAAAAGTGCAGACTTTGATGAACGCGACTTTGTCCCCGACAACAAGGCACTGCCGACAGCCTTTGACTTTGAGCGGTTGACCCGATTCATGGCCTACGGTTTTTGCGTCGCGCCCCTTCAGTTCAAATGGTTCCGATTCCTCGAACGAGCCTTCCCCATGACCAAGACGAGCGCATTCGGCCCAGCCATGAAGCGTGTCGTGTTTGATCAGCTTGTGTATGCACCCTTTGGTGTGGGCTTGTTCTTCACTGTCATGACCGTTGCCGAGGGCGGCGGACGACGCGCAATTGGCGGCAAGCTTCGCGACATGTATGTGCCTACCCTCAAGGCCAACTACGTGGTCTGGCCGGCTGTGCAGATTGTCAACTTCCGCCTCATGCCGGTACAGTTCCAGCTGGTAAGTTTCAATAGCTTATATCCGCAAATGGCGGACCGCTGCGTCAGCCTTGGCACACCAATGACCAACGTACTGACTCCTCGCTGCCTAGCCATTCGTATCGACAATCGGTATCGCTTGGACGGCCTACTTGTCCCTGACCAACGCCTCCGACTAGATGTATGATTGGCACGATATAAAATGAGTGAAATGGGAGACAAACAGAAACGGTCCACAATATAACGCCTCGACTTCATACGGGCGGATTCTGCCGCATGGACGAAAAACGAGGGTTGATCAATCTGGTCATGGATCATGGTATTAAACTGATTATATAGCACACACAGATTCGGTTTCTTTTGATTTGCCGTTTTGGGTTTTCCTCGGGGCAGGCGTCTTGACAATTTGGCGTTGGGGCATTACGGTCTTTGCGCTTTACTTCATCAGTGGTTCTTGTCCTTTTAGAGGGTTGGGGTGAATTGTTTTCTTGGCCGAGGGGAGGCGGCGACTGGAAGGTGCATGCGGTTGGAACAGTGGCAGTCGTGTACAGTACTTTGTCTGCAGTTCTGCTGTATGTAAAAAGGACATGTTGAACTTGCTTGCATTCTCTTTGGTTGACTTTGGTGTCTGGCAGTTGGGGAACTGTCCGTGTTGTCTCCATTGCACGCACCAATACACATGAAATTGGCTTTAGCGTGGCTAATCAAGTGATGTTGGCATGATAGACACTCTCGGACTGCGATTTGGGCCGTTATCGCTGGCGAGTGAGAGATTTTTGACAGCCCACATGCAGCCAACAAGGTTGAACGAGTAGTTTGCATCACGTCACTGTCCCACTCGACATTGAGCTGGAGGGCAAAATGCTTCAGCCATGGCTGGCAAGGTAGGAGCCTGCAGAATATCAAATATTTACTATTAAAGTCCAGCTCCCGACCAACTCCCGCATCATGTGCAGTCAACCAGTGCCAGTTGGCCCGACCGACGTCAATGTTGAAACATGGTAGGAGGAAGAAACTGCCTCAGCATCACGCCTAACCAGTTGAGTCAAGGTCTGGTTGGTTAACTTCTGGCGCTGTCCACAGGGAATGCAGTGTTGGGTGGCCATACCGGGCCACCACATGCAGACATCAAGCTTGCCCCGCCATCCGGTTCCTTCACCCCCCCCCCTCCTCCATCCAGTCAACCCCTCCATAGCTCGATTTGAAACTTCTTTCCCACCTGGCGCATCTTCCGTACTCTGCATCCTTCTCTTGTTTTCCGTGCGCTTGACCAACGGGAAACCAATTCATTACCCACGATACTGTCCCTCCGATCCCGTATCTCTGCCTTCTTTCAAGTACCCCGAGCATACGCCGTCATGTCTCTGGCTAGCAAGCTGTCCATCACCGACGTTGACGTCAAGGGCAAGAGGGTCCTGATTCGGGTGAGTTCGGGAGTTGTTCCCCCCGCGTCCGGGTGCATGGGCTCATCCCACGAGATGGGAATAAGGTGGCAATGTGAGGGTTTGGAGACCAAGGACCTACTACTACTCATGTATTATTATTCGTGGCCTGCATCTGCCCGGGTTGTTGGGAAAATTCCCAATGCCCAGCGAGCCCGCAGCAGGCGGGGGCAACGGAGCTACTTAACCACGACTTGGCTGCAACATGGAACTGCACACACAGGACACAAGTCAATTGCCAGGCTAACCACCTAGTACACAGGTCGACTTCAACGTCCCCCTCGACGAGAACAAAAAGGTCACCAACAACCAGCGTATCGTCGGTGCCATCCCCACCATCAAGCATGCCATCGACCATGGCGCCAAGGCCGTCATCCTAATGTCCCACCTCGGCCGTCCCAACGGCTCTCCCAACCCCAAGTACTCCTTGCAGCCCGTCGTTCCCGAGCTCGAGAAACTGCTGGGCAAGAGCGTCACCTTTGCTCCCGACTGCGTCGGCCCCGAGGTCGAGGCCATTGTCAACAAGGCCGACGGCGGGGCTGTTGTTCTGCTCGAGAACTTGCGATTCCACATTGAGGAGGAGGGCAGCTCCAAGGATAAGGAGGGTAACAAGACCAAGGCTGACAAGGCCAAGGTTGAAGAGTTCCGCAAGGGCCTGACCGCTCTTGGTGACGTCTACATCAGTGAGATTCCACAACACTTTTTTTCTTTTGCTCTTTGCAATGGCGACATTTTTCAACAAGAAACTAACCGGCGACTTGAATAGATGATGCCTTCGGCACCGCTCACCGTGCTCACTCCTCCATGGTCGGCGTTGACCTGCCCCAGAAGGCGGCCGGTTTCCTCATGAAGAAGGAGCTCGACTACTTTGCCAAGGCTCTCGAGTCGCCTCAGCGTCCTTTCCTGGCTATCCTGGGTGGTGCCAAGATCTCGGACAAGATTCAGCTCATTGATAACTTGCTAGACAAGGTCAACACTCTGATTATCGGTGGCGGCATGGCCTTCACCTTCAAAAAGGTCCTCAACGATATGCCCATTGGCTCCTCGCTGTTTGACGAGGCCGGCTCCAAGAACGTCAAGAACCTCATGGAGAAGGCCAAGAAGAACAACGTCAAGGTTGTTTTGCCTGTCGACTTTGTCACCGGCGACAAGTTCTCCAAGGATGCCGAGTCTGGCTACGCTACGGATGACAAAGGTATCCCCGATGGCTGGATGGGTCTCGACTGCGGCGAGAAGTCTTCTGCGCTCTTCAAGGAGGCCATCGACGAGGCCAAGACCATCTTGTGGAACGGCCCCGCCGGTGTCTTTGAGTTTGACAAGTTTGCCAGCGGCACCAAGGCCATCCTCGACGCCGCCGTCAAGGGCTGCGAGAAGGGCAAGATTGTCATTATCGGCGGTGGCGATACCGCTACCGTTGCCGCCAAATACGGGGTCGAGGACAAGCTTAGCCACGTGTCCACCGGCGGTGGTGCCAGTCTGGAACTGCTGGAGGGCAAGGAACTCCCTGGCGTTGTTGCTCTCTCGAGTAAGTAAACACCAGAACCCGAATCCATGAGGGAATCACAAGATATACATATATACATGCATAAAAGACATGGTGGCTGAGGGTCAATTGGCGGACAAGATCGATCAAAACAGTCGCTTTTATAGTTGAAAACGTAAATATCACGTTATAATCGCACTCGTCTGTCAGGGTGAGAATCGTGCCCTCGTCAACACAAGTCAGTGCCCGCCAGGCCATGCACCGCGCGCACGCAGGCATGAAGGCACGCACACACGCATCAGCTCCAACAGTGTAGTTCATAGCATTTATTCGTAACCATCTATACCATTCTATGTGCCCAGTCCCTATCTCCGCTTCGAGGCTTCGACTTTCTTGAGTTCCTCCCTGCGCAGGTTAGTTTCGCACGGTCCATGAAAGATGTGTTCTTTGCGTCATCAGGTAGGTGGCCGCGCGGGCGGGGGCAACACTCACTTCAACTGCAGGGAGAAATCGTCCGTCATGTCGTCATCGTCCCAGCTTTCCTCCCACAGGTGCTTCGTCTCGCCGTTTCCCTGGGCGGCCTCGGTCTGGTCCTCTGGCCAATCTGATGGTTTTGGTCAGCTTCCCTTTTTTTTTGGCCATGCACCACGTCTGCTTAGTTCTAAAGAGCGGTGTCAAAGGGGGGGGGGGGGGGGGGGGGGTGTCCATGAGACGAGGGGATCGGTTAGTGAGATGTATGTATTGCGATGGAGGGAGGGGGTTGGCGGTGCTGAGTGTCTGCTCGAGATGATGGAGATGGTTGATGGACTACTTGACTGGTGATGGCGAGCTTGGGAAGCTGGGGCGTTGGCCGGGGCGGAAGAATGCGGCGTCCGGCCTGGTTGTAGGGTAGGTAGGTGGTGGCTGGGGAGACTGGCCACGGACACGGACGGCAGGTGGTCTTCGAGAAATATATATGTGTATTTGTGAGGATTTTACTCTTTTTACGGAGTGTAAAATTTGAATTGGATTATGCATAAATATGAGATGGCTGGCAACTTGGTGTGAGATGGTGAACACGACCAACCTGTTTCCGTGGTGAGCAGATGCAGCGGCTGCCAACTACTAACCAAACTCTCTACTTGATGGCCTGGTTTCGCCATGATTTCTTCTTCTCTTTTGCATTTTTCTCCTCTTGCAACTTTTCCCTTGGAAGATATTCTTTCCGTACGAAACAGACACAGTTCAGTGACTCCGGCCGAGGAACAGTAGAGTTTCCCCTGTAGCCATGACCGCAGCGTTAGGTGCTGACGTAAGCGGCGTCACCGTCTGCCAACCAGGCAATTGGCCATCCAACTCACACAAAGACGATTCTGGCCTTAGTGCTGAGCTGTTTCTATTTTTTCCCAGCTCGCCGTGGCTCAAGTCCCGCCAATGACGACATGGTTGCCCGAAGTCCGGGCGGGCTTTGGCACCAACCTTGGCGGCCAGAGGGTTTGAATGCCAGCAGTTTCCCACGGACGAATTGGCCTCGCCGGCACTCCGCAAGAAGTAGCCAAACTACCGCGCAGCGTTTCGACGTTTACGGCCGTCTACGCCGCGCGTTCACGGCTCGGTCGGTACCTATCTGGTGTCTGCTACCTGATGTCCCAAGGTTTCGGTCTCGGGCGCTCCAACTCGTCGCACTTCCCAACAGCGACCCTAACTCCGGCGTGCTGTGGTACAGTGGCTTATCTACGGCTGAGCCCGCGTCTAGTTATATAGTACTCCAGAGCACCTCTTGTCAAGAATAAGTATTGACGAACTGCGTAACCTCCAGCACATCACACGAACCGCAGCCGGCGGGTTGCACGTCACCATGAGTCTCCTCAGCGGATGGTTCCGCAGCACCAACTCCAGCGCCGACTCGCTCAAGGCCGAAACCCTCGCGGCACGGGAGCGAGAAAACCTCGCCGACGCGCTGAAATGGACCGAGCTCATCATGAACGACGACATTGACGGCGCCTGGCAAGGCCTGGAGAAGGGCGAGTCGTCCTTCCACAGCCTTGGCGCCGCCGTGACGTTTTTCATGCGCTCCATCCTCGGCTTCGAGAAGGAGGTCATGGCCCAGACGGCCGCCAAGCTGGCCGATTGCGAGACAAGGGCCTGGGCCGATTACAAAAAGGCCCAAAGGTATGCCGTTCCCCATCATGCCGCGAGCAGGGTGTATCCTCCCGGGACCGAGTATGAGCTCGTTCGCGCCGAGACGCAGCTTATGAGTGCCGTGGTCGGCGTGCTCAACGAGAGCATCGTCGAGGCCATGAAGAGCTTTTACAAGTTGCGAAAGGCCTTTATTATTCTCGATGGCATAGCCGCCGTCGAGGCCAAGGCTGCGGCCGCCCAGAAAGCCGCCTTGAGCAATGGTGTCAAGGGCGATGCGGCCAGCGCGCGCTCGTCGGCATCGGGGGCGCAGACCCCAAACGGCGACAAGAACAGTGCGTCACTGCCGAAGCATTTGAATATTCCGGATCAGCCGCCTGGAGATTCAGACTACGACAGTTCGCGACCGGTGACGCCCCTCAAGCTGCAGTCTGCCCACCTCGAGACGGAGCTGGAAGTGACTGATCCCGTCGACGCCTTCATCCACTCCGGCACCAACATGTGCTTTGGGCTCATCCTGCTCATCCTGAGCCTGGTGCCGCCCGCGTTCTCGCGGATTCTCTCCGTCGTCGGCTTCCACGGCGACAGGGTTCGCGGCGTCCACATGCTCTGGCGCTCGGCCGCCCACGACAACATCAACGGCGCCCTCGCCGGCATGATGCTGCTGGCCTACTACAACGGCCTCCTGGGCACCGTCGACATCCTCCCCAGCGCCAGCGACTACGACCAAGACGCCGAGTCGGTCGGCCCGCCGCACGACAAGTGCAGGAAGCTCCTCGCCGACCTGCGCGCCCGCTACCCGGACTCGCGGATGTGGCGCGTCGAGGAGTCGCGCCTGCGCGCCAACGACAAGAATGTCCAGGGGGCCATCGACCTGCTGTCCACGGGCAAGGAGTCGGCCATGAAGCAGATCACGGCCGTCAACGACTTTGAGCTCGCCATCAACGCCATGATCCTGCAGAACTGGGGCCTCATGCGCGACACCTTTCTGCGCTGCCTCGAAATCAGCGACTGGAGCCCCGGCGTCTACTACTACATGGCGGGCTGCGCGTCGCTCGAGCTGTACCGCGACGCCCACCACGCCGGCGACGGCACCGAGGCGCGGAGGCACAAGGCCCGGACGCACGAGTACCTGCGCAAGGCGCCCCAGGTCTCGGGCAAGCAGCGCCTCATGGCCCGCCAGCTGCCCCTCGAGACGTTCCTGCAGCGCAAGGTGCACAAGTGGGAGGAGCAGGCCAAGGCGCTGGGCGTCGACCTGGCCGATGCCGTTGGGCCCTCGCCCGCCATGGAGATTTGCTACTTTTGGAACGGGCAGAAGCGCATGTCGGACGAGCAGCTGGACCGGGCCATGGCCCATCTCAGGTGGGAGAGGTGCACCGCCGACGCGGACGTCGTGAGCGCGTTGCGCCAGGGCAAGGACGACGTGGCGGTTTGGGCGATTGGCACGGCGGCGCTCTTGCAAGCACAGGGCAAGATGGACGATGCCGCAAAGGTTCTCGAGGACAATGTCTTGGTGCACGACAGGTGAGTCTTTCTTTTGCATTTCTGGATTTTTAGGATACGAAGGCGGGGGACAATTTGGCTAACGTTGCGCGCTTTGCAGGGCGGCGTTTAAAGGCGGCCACAAGGACGACTACGTCCTGCCCGTGGCCACGTACGAACTGGGCGTGATTGCGTGGACGCAGTGCTGCAATCCGCCCGAGGGGACGGCAGACAAGGTGGCGAGTTATAGGCGGCAAAAGGCGAATCAGTGCCAGGAGCACCTGGAAAAAGTAAAGGCGTGGGAGACGTTTGTGCTCGATGCAAGAGTTGGCATGCGCGTGCAGAGCGGGCTGGAGACGTTGAAGTGGTTCAAGAAGAAGAATGACTGGGTGTGATTTTTAAAATGGGCACGGGCATGGGCATGGACACGGGTATACATGGAATTGATCACCTAGGTAGATATGGCATTGGGTTTATAGACACGACATGATTTTGCCCCCGGCGTTGGGTGGCGACATCACAATGATAGATATTGGCCACACGACATATTGATTCAGGTATGGTGATTGCATTATGCAAAAACTGTGACTGGGTATCTAGCACGTCATTACACATTTTCTGTTTTGTTACATTACTCGTAGCCAAAAAAATACCACCCAATCCCCCTTCGTTTCCCCAGATTATCCGTCCACCATTTTTTTATGTTTCACTTATCGCTCACAGATCGTAGCCGTTTCTTCAGCGAGTCCACACCATCCTGCACGGCCTTGGTTCCTTCGTCCACCTTGTCTGCCGATTTCTCCTGGGCGTGATGCTTGTCTGCCTCTTTGCGTACATCTTCCAGGACCCCGCGCCCCTGGTTCGTGCCGTGCGCCCAGTCCATGATGCCGTAGGAGCCAAAATTGGACGTCCCCTTGTTTGCGTAGTGGATTGCTGTCCGCTGCGTGATGCCGCTCATAACGATGCCCGGAATGATTGTGTACCCGGACATGGCCAGCGTCTCTTCAATGGACGTGATGATGAGGACCAGGAAGTACGTGAGCAGATGGGTGCGGATCAGCATGCAAGGGAGGAACGCCGGCAGCGATCGGTGCAGCAGAGTCGCCAGGGGATAATCGGCAAAGACTTGCAAACTGAATGGTGCGCCGGCGCCGGCGTGGGCATATGCCACGTGCTTCTTTGCTAGCCAGGACGAGCCGTGCAGCGCGTATCGGTGGACGTAAAAGCTGACAAGCTCGCGCGAGGTCAGTATAAAGGCGCAGTGCTTGAAGACGGTCCAAGGGAGCGGCAGCGTCGTGCTCATCTTGAACACGTGGCGCTTGAAGAGCAGCGTGTATCCCATGCTGATGGCGGCCTCAAAGGCCAGACAAACAAGGACGTTGAACAGGGCCAGCCCCAGCATCTTTGCCAGCTTGCGCGCATCCCGGGTGGGCAAAGAGCTGCGCCCGCCGTGTTTGAAGCCCTCGGCGAGACTGGGCACGCCGACGTCGAGTAGGAGGAAGACGAGGGAGGGGATGAGCCAGAAGATGACGCGGATGACGAGGACGCCGGATAAATGGAGTTCGAGAGCTGGGTGAGAGAATACAAGGCTGGTCCACGTCATGTAAAAAAAGATAAGATTCACGGACGTGGATATCGACGCCCCCGTGGTGGGAAAGAAGACGTAGGAGAGGATGGGTATGGAGAGGAGCAGGTCCAACATGATGGCGATGGTTGCACGCTAGGGCGCGCGTTGTATGACTTGATTGACGCTCAGTGAAGAGGCATAAAAAATTAAGGAAAAAAAAAGAGAATAGAAGGTCAAGGCAGCGTGTCTTGCACAAGGTGCGCAGGACTTGGGAAGATTGAGGTTGAGTTGAGCCTTGGATACTACGCGCCGGTGACGCAGCCACTTCATATGCGGCTTTGGCGGAGGGCTGAGCCGCGGCAAACAGGATTTTGGCATCTGGGGAAGTGTGGCGCAGAACCTATGGCTGGGCGCTCCTTCCTGTTGCTCCATTTGAGCCGCTTTTGGCATCATGACGTTGCAGCAGCGAGCACCTTCATGTCGCCTTGCAGAGAGTGTGACGGGGCCTTGTCCATGAATCCACGAGATTTGACGGAGATGGGTATGCCAGATGCTGCCACTTGGGTACGTGGGGGCTGCAGCAAGGTGTGTCATGAAGCACCTGTTGGTTGGAGGAGGAAATATGTAGTATGTACTCCGTACTCCGTAGACTGCACGGACAAGCAGTAGTAGTATTGCAATTGGATCTGGATCCATCGGGCCAATCTCTGTGAAACCTCACTGCCGACCTGGGCGCATGTACTCCGTACGGAGCAATTACTTTCAGTGCTGTGCTCGAATGTTTCGCCTGGGGTTTTTTGCCTCCATGTTTGGTGCGGCTTTGGCATTGATGGCATGACCAGACCGTACTCGCCCCAGCCCACCCATCGATTGCAACCAGACTCCAGCGCGCGGAGATTGAGAGGACAGTGAATCAATCCACCTGCGACCCAAGTTTTAAAGGCAGGGCGGAGCACCGTTGCCTATCCTGGGCATGGGCAAATTGAAATTGTCCTAGGGCGATCTGACCAGACCCAAGACCAACTTGACTCCAGAAGCACACATGCATCCACACTTGCACACTTTGGTACCGAGACGCGGAGGACGCGACACTACTCCGTACTCGGCCCAGGACATGGTGGACTCGACCCGCGCTGGAGCCTCCCGTGGATCCGCCTTTGAGGACTTGTTGAGCGCCGTTTTTACTTCCATCCACATGCACCTTTAATCGCCTGGCGGCGTACGTTGGAGCTAGAGCCTACATAGCACAGACGGTAGACTCCAGGAGCGGAGGTTGCACTCGGTACTCCCTACATGTCCTCTGTGCTGCAGAAAACGCCCACCGCCTCACTGGGCCGTTGGCCTCTCGGCCATTGACCAATTGACCGTCGACCCAGACGGATGCAAGGGAACACCAGGGGGCGAACAAGGGGGACCAGTTGACATTACCGCACAATGGGCACGGGGAACAAAGCATCCTCCTCCCTACGACTCCATCCTCCGTGCTCAGTACCGCCGACACCTGACATCTTCCGCCGCTGGCAAACACGGGGCACCAAGCCCGGCTGTTGACACCCGGCAAAGGCGTTTCTCCTGAGACGCCTGGCATATCCACCCCTTTGATCTGTCTAGTTGTGGCTCCCAGCCAAAGTCAACCGACCGGACAATGGATCTCAACGACAACGCGCCCCCTATCCCAACCCGCCACCATTTCCACGTCTCTCAGAGAGAAGCCCGCCATCTACAGCCTCGCCCTTCTCGCAACTCTCGCCGGCACTCGCCCCAGCGCACCCCGCGCCCAGTCATCCCTCCGGCCTCTCCCGAGGTCATCTCCAACCTCATCACCAGCCTCAGCGCCATTTCACAACCCACCCGCAGCCACTTTGAATCGCATCCGGCCGCCATCAACTTCGCCTTGCCCACGAGTCCCGTCAGCCCCAGCTCTGGCAGCTTTGGCGTCGATTACGGTGCCTATACTCGCTCCGAGCCTGACGAACCTACCCAAGACCCCTCGTCACTCGACAACCTGGCAGCGAGTGCCCCTATTATTCGTACCTCGAAGCCAACCAGCGGATACTCGCCATTGACAGGCCCCAAGAGCCCTTCGACCCGGAGTACCAGCCGCGAGAGCGGATCTGGTCTTCGTTCATTCATTCGCAGCAACAGCGTAGCCTCGCGTCCATCCTCCCCGGCCTCTGCTACTTCCAAGAATGACGACGCCCACAGCATAGGCAACCTGTCTGTAGAACGTGGATCTGCGCCAACCCCGGAGCTGAAACACCATCGATCGCACGACAGCTGGGGGAAAAAGACTGGCCGGGGCACAAAGGGCCTGATGTACATGAGCTCCAAGGAGCGTCTCCGTGAAAGAGAATTTGAAAGAAAAAGATTGCCAAGGAGGTCCGGTAGCCAAAGCGAACCCGGCAGAGGGACCCCCAACAACACTATGACCAACAACGGGGCTCGACCAGACCCCTTTCTCGCTGAAACCGTCATCAACGAAGAGCCTGGTTCTCATAGCGACAGCCCGGGACTGAATGAGCCAAACAAGCTGGATACCCCGCAGCCTATTCCTGCGCGAGACTCGAGCCTAAGAAAGTCACGAACCCATCAAAAACGAACGAGCGCGCGTCGGCCTAAACGAGATAGTGATACACCGGCGGCGGTAGCCATACCAGAGACTGAAGAACATGTCGCCTGTGATTTACCGCCGCCGCCGCAGCATACTCGTACGGGCTCAGGGACAGGCACCCAAGCAAAGTCTTTTTTGCTCGGTCCACACGAACGCCCGACGTCCCCCGCGTCGTCGGCATCAAGAGCTGCCCAGCCTCTCCCCGATTTTAACATGGACGCTGTGAATTACAATGACGAGGGAGCTGCGCCCTTCCCCGCAGTCGCGCAGAGACGACGGGAAAGCCACAGCGCGGAACGCAGCAGCAGTCGATTATCCGGTCGGCTGAGTCCTGCTCCGAAAGAGGCTCTGAGAATGAAGCGCAGTAGTTCGCGTCTGACGCGGTTGTCAGGCCCGCTTAGCCCTCGCAGTGAATCTAGAACCAGTGCGGCTGCCTCGCCCGAACCCGCGCAGCAGGCTCAGCAGCAGACCTATCCTGCCGGCTACGAACGGCCCGGATCCGCAGACTCAGTAGATGATGCTGTTGAGTCGTACCTCTGTTCTCCACGTCTGTCTCAAAAGATTCGACACCCTCAAACAGGTCGAGTTATTTCCTTTTCAGAAGTCGGCGATGCAAATGGATCAGCAGTCTTTTGCTGTGTCGGTATGGGCTTGACAAGATATATCACGGCCTTTTACGATGAGCTGGCATTGACTTTGAAACTTCGCCTCATTACACCCGACCGACCCGGAGTTGGTGATAGCGAGCCCTATACCGATGGGACAACCACTCCTTTGAGCTGGCCTGGTACGTATCCTACTCACCACTCGTGTGACAGAACAAAGGTTCAATTGCTGACTGGTGCAGATGACGTTTATGCCATTTGCCAGGCGCTAAAGATTACCAAGTTTTCGATTCTTGCTCATTCAGCAGGGGCAATTTATGCTCTTGCAACGGCGTTGCGAATGCCCCAGCATATCCGCGGTCGAATTCATCTCTTGGCGCCATGGATTCCCCCATCCCAGATGAATGTGTTTGGTGCATCTCAAACGCTGCCCCCGACCAATGCTATCCCCACATCGCAAAAGATTTTGCGTGCATTGCCAACACCCCTCCTGAAGGCGGCTAACAGCAGCTTCATGACGGCAACAAGTAGTTCCATTACGAGCTCTCTGCCCAAGAATCCACGCCGCGCTAAACGCAAGTCGAACACCCACGGCAAAGATGGCAACACTGGTAATCGCAATGGCATGCCAGTCAACGATGAGGAGAACCTCAACAGCACCCCTCAAGGAAAGGATAGGCCAGGAGGAGGGCAAGCGGAGAATGGGTTCGACTCTCCTAATATGAGCGAGCACATGGACCAAATTCAGCCCGTTGGGGGTCATGGCGTGAGTGGAGGCTCGATGATGGCCGAGTCCACGCTCGATATCATGACGGACAAGGAACGGCAAATGACCTACGACACGCGCCTTACCCACGCTATTTGGGAGCTGGCCACCACGGGGGCCAATCCCGCCGTTGACCTTTTGGTGTGTCTGGAGAGAAGGCACACGATTGGATTTCGCTACGTCGACATCACACGGCCCGTGGTCATTCATCACGGCAGCAGGGACACGCGTGTGCCCGTCGAAAATGTCAAATGGCTCGGCAAGACGATGCGGCGCTGCGAAGTGCGCGTCTTGGAAGGCGAAGGACACGGCTTGATGGCCAGCGCAACCGTCATGGGCTCAGTCTTGATGGAAATGAGCAAGGAGTGGGACGATTGGATGCGGTTGACGGGCGCGGATGGACGAAAAGACCGCGAGAGAGGACGGCGAGGGACGATTGTTCGCTAAGGTGCCAAGATGTTGCATCACTCATTTTGCATAAGAGGTGGACGCGAATCATTTTGGGATGTGGATGTGGCGCCACGACCGAGTGCATCCGATTTTCATTCGTTTTGTGACTGGATACCAGGTATCGCTTATCGAACGGAAGCGCGGAAAGTAATACCACGACCATGATACCCCGGTATTACTTTGCGTGCGTTGTATCAATATAAATTAGCAGACTGGAGGGGTCATATATAATGGGGTTGCAGAGGGGGACACATATATTTAATGAGCTTGGGCATTGCTTGGCGTAAAAAAAGACAAGAAATAGAGCCCTTTGTATTTTCTTTGGGGTGTAATTGAGACGACTGCGGTGTACTTTTGCCGCGGCTGACGTTTTGGGCATCATGTGTGATTATCTGGAGAAGGTTCAAGCCTCTTTATCGATGAGCCGTAGCTCAGTTGTCAGCGGCAGTTTTTGGCGAGTCTTGGCATGATTGGCAGCGGACAGCTGTTTGTGATGGATTCGATGATTATATTCTCCGGCACAGAAGTTGTACTGCACGTTGTTCTTGCACAAGTGCCGTGCCATTCTGGATCTGTCTCCATTCGTCTAGGCTAAACGTTTCTTACGGCAGGCACGATCTGTCAGCTGGCACTCCGTGTTCTTAAAAAAAAGAAGATAAAAAAGGAAGGCAGCTGGTTGTCAGCTGGTCAGACCAGTGGGCATAGAAGCATGGAGAATGTCTAATCCTCGCGCCAAAGTTTACCTTCCATCTTCAACACCCAGCAACTCAACCATCTGCTTCGTCGTGCGACCCCATTTGTCACATTTGAACTGTGTTCATCTACCATGTGGAAAACCGTCATTATTGCCCGTGTTGCCTACGGCATTGTGATCCTAGCGTCGTGGCTTCTGCACTGGTTCGTCATATTGGAAAGGCCTTCCCTGCGGTCCCTACGTCGCTCGTTTTTGGAATTTAAACGTAACTACGGCCCGCTTCGTGCCATACTTCTGGTTCTTATTTTTCCAGACGTTCGCAATGAGCTTGATCGAATTCAGCGAGACATACTCGATCCGCCTGTCGATGACTCCATAGCCGCAGAGAAGGCAATGAAGCTAAAGGAATCTATAACTGAACGCTGTACTACGCTTTGTAAACCCGTATGCGTTTCTTGTCCCCCTCTGCTGTCGATGTTTCTTTTATTCTTCTGCATGGGCTAACAGGCGATTCTGCAACACAGGCATTTGATGTGGTACAATTGTCCCTGGTGGCATTGTCGCTTCCTAACCTACTTCCCGTATCTTGGGTGTCCCTGATAGCCCTCGTCTTCAGCATGACGACTAGCACAGTGTCTGTCATACTCGCATTTACTTTGCAACAGCATATGGACAACCTCTTGGAACCTTATGATGTGAAGAAGTGGTTTGGCAGACCCGCCGACAAACAAAGAATCCCCGCGGACGTTGACAGGCAGGTCTGCGAAGACTCGCCTCGTGGTCTCAAGCATAAACAAGGTCGTGAAGCGACTTACGACATGAACTGCCCAGACCGCGTGGTGAGGGTGAGGGCACCGATGGAACGCATGCGTTGGAAGAATGTATCGTTCCATGCGGTCCTTATGATGAAAATCCCGGCCATGTTATCGGTTTGGTCCTCGGGAGCTTTTATACTTGGGGTTGGAGTATACACAATGGCCCATTGGGCTTTGAATCTGGAAACTCCCAACTTTGACAGAGCAGATTCTTCTCAAGACGGATGCAGCTCTCTGGTCATTCTCGTCGCGTATAATGTTGCCATGGTTCTTGGTCTGCTGCTGGTCTTGGTGCCAAGCGTTCTAAAGTATGTCCAGGATGCACCCCTCCGACAACTCGACGAGGCCACGAACCCAAAGAAAGGCCAGTCTAAGCTAGACTTTGAAAGCCGCTTTGGGGACTTTGAAGAATACTTTCAAGACCCTAGAGAGATTTTTAAAGACATTAAAGAATGTTGTAGAAACTTTCGAGACACCTTTCGCTACTTTGACGAACTCTATGCAGAGTTTGAAGATATCTTCTGGGAGTTGACAGGGGAGCCGGGAAGTTCTGGAACACAGGCGGGCGAGCACTCCGATATTCTTCTAAATGATTCGGCAATAATTTCCGGAAATACATTTACCCATGAGAATACACAAACGCAACAATCTTGCCAAGAGGAGAGTAGACAGCGGAACGACATTGCGAAGGAGGCCACGCAATCGGATATCGAGGAGGGCGGCAAACCTGACACTGGCTACGCTTCTTCTGAAGGAGGGCTCGGTAACTCGCAGGGACAGTCTCTCAGTTCGAGATATAGTATTTATTCCTACCAACCGATCCCGGAACTAATGAAGCGCAGAATGGAGCTTATGATCCAGGCCCAGAAGCGAAACATCACACGCTTGCAACTAATGTTACGGAAGGAGGAGACAGTGTTACCGAAGAAGGGTACAACGTTACCGAAGAAGAGTATAATGGTACTGAGGGAGGAGACAGCGGTACTAAGGGAGGGGACAGCGTTACTAAGAGAGGAGACAGCGTTACTGAACGAGGGTACAGCGTTACTGAAGGAGGAGACAGCGTTACTAAAGGAGGCAGCGTTACTGAAGGAGGAGACAAACAGGTATAAAGGAAGCGCTGTTTCTGCTTCAGTGTGCGCCTCTGAAGGCTCATCACTTCCCCATCAGGAGTTTTTATGAATGAATTGTGATACGCCACAACGCGCGGCAGTCATGCAGGTATGGCATCCTGTTCGTTATCTTCCAGCATATGATCAGTGAAACCTTATAATAGGCAAGGCATTAATCCGAGGCAGAGTACTTGAAAATGCATATAATCTTGAGATATCATCGCTGTCAACTTATGGACATGGCTCTTTTTGACATGTTATCCCCTATCGGCGGCCAATTCCTTGGGTTTCGAATCGCATCGCTTGCGTGACAGAAGTAAGCGTCAACAGCCACAGCATATTGCGTCGCATTTCCTGCCTTTTCCGATCGTCTTGGCATTTCGTGGAGGAAGGAAGTTTCTGTTTCATTATATATGGGTGGTTTGGAATTATATCACTAGATTACAGGCGGCCAGTGGATATTCTGGCGCACTTGTTTTATGGTGCAAATAGTCGACGTTGTAGCTTGGGGTGGATGGAATTGGCTCGGAGTGAATGAGCGCGGCGGGAAAAAGGAAGAGAAAAAAAGACTAGAAGAGAACGTAATGTCACAGTAGGTAGCTAAGTTATGAACATGTATATATTACGCCTGTCCCGTTATCTCGCCGTAATGAGCGCAGCTGGCGTATGTGGCCAGCGTCTATGATTCACAGGCTAAACTCATCTTGCATGCTAGAAGATGAATACCGCTGCCCCGCGCAGCATATATCTCAGGAAAGTGGGTGTTTTCTTTCGGCAGCTTGACCGAACATTTGTGTCCCAGCAGGCTGTCTCGATGTCCAGCAGTGCTGTCGGTGTACATTAGCTGTTCTTGTCCTTGGCGTCTGTGGGCGTGACTGGGCTATTACCGCGAAAAGGGTGTATGAAACTTGCCAACATTTCGTTTGAAGCTGTATTGAGACTTGAACCCATGCCACAGTGAGAATTATCGAATTGGAATCTAGTCACAGCGAAAGTGGTTTGAAGTGGCGCGCATCCTAGCCATTCAAGTTGCGAATTAGCAGCGCCAGGAGCAAATCATTTCGGGAAGCTTCCGTAGCTCAGTTGGTTAGAGCTTCGTACTAATAAACGTTAGTGATGCGGAGGCCGCAGGTTCAAGCCCTGCCGGGAGCAAAGATCGTTCCACTGCACTACCAACTGTCCAACAGCCAGTCCACGAGCAGGAGTGCAACATTGGTCTTCTCAGCAGCTGTAATCATCACTGGTATTAAAGCTGATATTCCAGTCATTTCCTGCCATGAATTCTTTATTTTGAAACACAATATTAAACATGCCCCGCCTGCAAACACCATCACGGCTCCTCCAAGACCCGTGTCCAGTCAAACTTCCTCCAGCCTCTTTTCCACTCATCCACACGCGCATCACCACGCACCCACCGGCCCTGCTTCTTGACAATGTGCGGCTCGGTATCGCATATCCCGCCCAGGACTTCCCTTGCAAACAAATCGCCCCTGGGCCAGCGGTCTGCATTCTCGACAATGTGCCCCAGCCCGCCGTCCAGCGAGAACCAGACGTGGAAGTAGGGCATCTCCTTGGCGATGCTCCTCCTGAAGGCCATTCTGCCCATGCCGTCACGGGCCTTGGCCGCTGTATCAATGACCTTTTTGTGCTGCGACCACTCCTCGTCGCTGGAGAGAAAGGCTTCTTTAAAGTATGCCGGCGCCGTGGCGCCCTCTTGGTAGGGGATGGGGACGGCAACCATGGCCGCGTGCATGTGGCGATGCGGCACGGCGGCGTTCTCGTAAAAGACGACGTCGCGCCCTTGGTCGTGGTACATGCGCGTGAGGCTCTTCATGAAGTTGCGAATCTCCTCCCACTCGTCGTCGTCGCATTCCAAAAGGTTGCCGCGGTGCGTGATGGGCACGATGACGGCGCCGCCGGGACTGATCTCGGGCTCGGTGGTGAGGGTCACAAAGACGCGCGTGCCGAGGGATATGACGGGTGCCAGGGGCGGGCGGCCCTTGTCTTCGTGATGGCACAGGGGGCAGTTCTCCAGGATGCGGTTCATCTTTTGGAACTCGTTGACGGCCATGTTCTTGAGGTTGATCTCGCTCTTGTGCACGCGTTTGGCGAGCTTTTCTGCATTCTCATCCATGTAGTCCAGGTCGTTGTCGTACTTGGCGTCCTTGGAAATGCGTTCTGCGAGACGCAGTCCTTCGCCACCTAGCTGGTTCCTGGTGCGGCGTTCTTCCCTGACCATGTCCTCGATGGACATGTCGTTGTTTTCTTCCACCAGACCCCTCTCGCGGCCGCGTTTGGTGTCGACAGCCTTGACCTCCCCTCTGGTGCCGGCCAACTGGCGGTTGTCCATCATGCCGAGGACGACGGCCTCGGGAGCATTGGGCCGGGGGCCCAGAGCTGCGGCGCGATTGTATTCCTCCTCCAGCTGTGCGGCGTTGGGGGCCCGGCGCAGCTTGGCCTTCATCATCTGGGCGCGGAGGCGGTTGAGGGATGTTTGGTCCATGGCTGCATTCCGTGACGGTTCTTCGGGTATGACAGTGCCTGAATCTGGTTCTGCGGCAGCAGCAGAGTCGTCATGTGCCCTCGATTTGTCGTGTTCTCGAGCTCGATACAGGTCTCCCACGGGCCTTTCCTTCTCCTTGTACCCTTCACCGTAGATCCTGCGCCGCTCCATTTCTTCCTTCTCTTCTCGCGCGTCATCAAAGTCTTGTAAGCTGCCGTAGCGCTCCATCGCCACGTCTTCGACTGGCCTTCCGCTTGCTTCGGCAGTGGTGTACACCCCCCGCAGCTTTGTTAAGCGCCATGAAGAGCCGGAGTCGCCAAATACGTAATCGACTTTTCTCTCGGTGGCAGGTTGCTGCATGTCAGATTGTGGCGATGGTTCGTCTAGTTGCTGGATAGTTTGATTGAGTTCGCGAGAGTGGATGATTCGCTTCGGTTGTTGCGGAGGCGGCGATGGAGGCTTGCTTCTCTCTGCGCGGTGTACATGCTCGACCTCGATGGACGATGGCGCCGTCATCCATGCATCACGCACGGGAGCATCAGATGAGCCCCCGTTACTCGATGACTCCCGCCCCGTCTCTGGCCGGCGTTGCGAATGGCGTTCCCTGCTTCTTTGGCCATGGTGCCTGTGTCTCGACCGGTGCGCGTCATCGGCTTGGTCGTGAGAGTGTCGACTTCTCTTGTGCCTATGACCGTGGTCGTCTTCATGGTCTCGGCGGCGATGATGGCTATGCTCTCCGTCTCTTTCTCTGTCGTCGCGGTCGTTGTGTCGATAATGATGTCGGTGTTTGCGATGGCCTTGATGGCGGTCTCGATGCTGTTCTGCCCGTTCTTCCTTTTCGCGCTCCAGCCGTTCGGCGGCAAGAGATTTTTCAAAGTCGTCTAGGCCATCCATGGCGAAGAATTAGGCTGGACCATGGACTGGCGACGGCGTGGGAATATCTTGATGCAAGGATGTTTGCGCCAGAAGCTGAGCTGGGAGCTCCAAGTAATTTACTTGGACAGATGGATAGAAGGCTGGTCTGCCGCCGGTGGAGCCACCAGAGAGAGTCTAGACGAATCACGACGTCGGACTCACCAGACCAGACCAGACGTCTTCCAGTTCTACATGTACGACAATGTAGTAGAATATTAAGGTTTAATTGTTTTGCTCTGTAGTCAAATAAAATTACATGCATGGTACAAGTATCGTGCAAGCGTAAAATCTAAAACAGTATTGGGCTGTACCAGGCCAAGGCCAGTAGGAGACTAGAAAAGTAGACCGTCTCAGCGCAATTGGTGCCGCGCCATAATATCAAATATTATATGATATAGTGTGACAGCTGGATGGCCGATCTGGTTAAAAAATAACTACTGATGAAGGTAACCAGGTTTACCAAGCGCCTAGATAGGGGCGGATTCCGGAGCCCATTAAATTTTGTACAAGGTCACTCTGGGAGGGCGATATGCCTTAATAATCTATGCCTTATTAATAGGGTGGTTTTGAAGAGACCTGATACGCGCGGCTGGCCCCAGGGTATGTTTATAGAGATATCCGGTGTCACACGGACATGGCCCGATATTTAAGGTTACACATAAAGTGCGTCACCGACTTCTTGTATTTAAAGACGTCTTTGGCCAACAAGGCCTTGAGGGAAACCAAGGACTTTTGATACTAAAGACTGTTATTAGATGAATGGAGCTATTTGCTCCAAGCCATCTTGCGCCTTTTTCACATCCCGTTCGTCCAGGACAGGGAGATGCAGCAACCCTAAAGTTCAACCCCAAATGCCGCATGTGCGGGAGTCAGTAAAGGGCATCAAGTTCAAGAGCACGGGTTGTAACCTCGCCATTGCCGACGCCCGTCGTACGGGTTCACCTGGTGCAGTCATCATGTAAAGCAATTTGGCAACCTGTGGTCTGTTCCCGGGCCCAGGAGGGTGAAGCTACTTATGCATGACTTGGCTCCTTGAGGCCGCATATGTCCCGGTACACAATTTAACTCTAACTGAAGAGGCAGGGTACAAACTGCAATATAAAAAAGACCTAGGTGGAGGCGCAAGGCAGCAGTTATGATGTATAACAAGTACAGCTTGCTGCTCGATATTCAAGGTTCAATGTTACCTCTACTCCGTACAGCACATGCATCGAGGGCGGCCCGTGACGGTGCCTCGTCTCATGTAAACTTGACACATCTCATGATAACATGGCGCATGATACAAAAACTTGATAAAAAGATGATGCTTGGCGAATTTGAGTTTTGATAATATATAAATGACTCGCTATTGCCACATATAATAAGTGCATTAACAAATATATTGGATTATTAGGCGTAGCATGAGTCATGCTTGTGTGCATCATCTAGCAGTGTAGTAACGTCACCGGTCGCACAAGTTAAATCATTCAATACTTTAATCCGAGTCAGAATACGGAGTAGTCTCCAGCTCTATGGTTTCATGTTTACGAGTTTATGCCTTGCTGCCAGCTCAAATGAGAGGCCTTCCGATAACGCAGCCCGTATACACGCGCCGTGTACCGCTTCCAAGGCACCGAATGCTCCAGTATAGTATCAGTATAATATGAGGGTATGAATCTGGGCAATATGCTAGTCAGTTCGATTTATGCATGTGCAATTACGTGACCCTTGGAAACGCAGCTCTCAACACAATACGCCGTCATATATAAATAACAAGCCTTGCCCCTATTTTGTTATTGACATTTGAATCACGCCGTATTCTGCCAACTTGGTTTCTTTAAAAGCAAAAAAAAAAAAGCCTTTTTACACTACCTACCGACTATGAAGTACTCTATTACTCTCGGTTCTACTTTTATTGCCGCCGCTCTCGCGGGACCTGTTTGGACGCCACCGACAAGAGATTGTCCGGGGGTCGGTTCAGTCGAACTATTCACGCGTTTTCGAGACATGCAAGACGAGTTCTGTGGAGGCGAAAACAAATTCGGTATATCAGAGTCCTCATGCAAGCTCGAGGTTCGTCGCTGTGTCGAGGGCATCAAGCGCGTATGCTCAGTCGACGATGGCGCTAGCCAATTGGAAAAGTGCATGGACGATAAGAAGAATACCCATGATGAACTTGGATAGTCGGGAGCTGGGAAAACTCCCGGGCGTTGTATTGGCGGGAAGCCCAAGGATGCCGGTGACAAGGGCTCGTTATGAGGGCTTGGAACGTAAAGGTCAACGTTCAATTCAATAATAATCTCGTAGGATGTCAAAGGGCCTGAGTTGCTAAGAGGAAGGAAGGGAAAGGTAACCGTTATATATACATGAAAGGAACGCCCAGGCCTAGGGCTCTTACCCGGGCACGTGTTCAAGTCGTGTAACTAATATGTCCTGTATCGGTGAAGCCCCTTTATTGGGCTTCACGATCTGTTGGGCCTTTTTCGTGTAACAATGCCGGTGGTATCACATTCGATGATGCCGCCCCCCCTCCCACCAATTTCGTCATGGACAAGGCTCCCTCTGGTTTCGAGAAGGAATAAGGTCCCCCTGCCTCCTTCGGGATAGTCTGGTTTCAAGAGGGATTATATTCTATAGACTGGGTACTTGACAAGCGTCAAGGTTGGGTCTATTTAGCCATTTGCTATAGTAAAGGCGGAATATATAAAATGTGGATTATCCAAAGACCAGTTCAAATAAAAGGGCAACAGTGAAATACTGCCACCAATAATATTGGCTACCGATGCGCTACACAGTCAAGTACTATGAACAAACAATATAGCGCGACCTGTATCGAGACGACCATGACCGACCGACGTTGCTTACCCATACAATTATAGCCACGACGCAAGCAATAAATGCAGCGAATAGTGCCGAAGCTCTTCTTTGTTTGGAGTAAATTACTAGATGCCATATTGTCAGACGGAAATGGCCTGTTACACAAGGGCTACGATCACGGGACCAAAACCAGAGCATCAAACCGTCTTGCCAGGATTGTTTCCGTCCCGCTTGGGTCTTGATTCGGCTGGAATCGGTGTCGGCATGCCTGAAGGCGTCGTCGCTTGGTTATGGCAACGTTGCGCATTCGTGAACCGTCGACAGTTGTTCCCACTGCGACAGCTACCTCTACAGGCGAATTCACACTCTTGGTCTAGCAACCGCTCTGCGAGAGGAAACCACCTCCGCCAAATAGCACTTGGAATAGGCGTTTCAGAAAATTATCCCGAGTCGTCAACTCAATTCATCAAAGCATCACGAGCAAACAGTCGTTCAGGGAAGTGAGCATCGTTACGTCCTGCTTCCGCGAATATGTAGAGTGGCAGAGCATGCTGCCAGTTCATCCACATAATTTTGTATTTTGTCGGCGTTATTGTCGAGGAACAGCTCGAACACCCCCTTGGAAGTTTGAAACATGTACGAGGTGTGGATATGCCATTATCATCCCGTATGCGCACTGAATTTCTCGACAACACGGTTATTCTTGCGCACCGACCCATAGGGTTGATGCAATCCGGAAGTAGTGCCTACTGATACCCGACATGTTGCTTCTGGTTAAGAGCAGTCGCAGTCGTCCGAATCGCTCGATACAGCCACCCGGGGAACTAGGATTGGCTCTTCAGAAACCAGACAACCTGTGCACAGTCAGGATTGGCGGGCTTTGCCGCTTAAACCACCACGGCGGCGTTAAACCATCCGCGCTGTCACAGGACGCAAGATCTTGCCGAGCTGGTTTCCAGTAGTGTGCTGGCGACGCTGGTGTCTCCGGACACGTTGGAGCCCTTGCCCGGTTTCAGAGCCAGGGCTGACGAGTTTTTCGTTCCTGATGTTGCTCTTGTGTTGTCCAGCGCCAGAGGTCCATCCAGAAGCTCGCTTTCTAGACGGTCAGTGTGCGACTCAAGGCAATCTGCTTCTACTGCCCAATAGCCCTCGTTATCAATAGATTGTCGGTGCTCGTCAGTGTCAATGTCTTGTTGTTTTAGGAGAGCTTCCACGCCGACACAGATGTTCCGCCATCGTTCCGCCTCAGGTCTGTCCTTTTGCGATTGTCGTAGGTAGGCTTCCAGCAAAGTTAAAGCCTCGACTTACCAGTAATCTTTGTCAGATATAGTATGGCGCGCGCCATGAACGAATGCGGCATCGAGATTGTAAGCTGCCAGCTCGGCTGACCATTTGTTGGAGTGTGCGATCTCTGTCGGGAAGTTGATCTCAGGGGTGAGCTATCGGAGTCTATTATCGAGTTCGCTTACGTCCAGCTCGGGCAGAGGAAACCCAGGGGGCGGTGTATTCATCGTAGGTGATGCGTTGCGCGGGTTTTACAGCGTTTGTGTCGAGATGTTTCTTGGCGAATGTTGCGTGATGCACATGCGTTGTCTCGTGGAAATCAGTGAACACGGGCCATCACGTGTCCGCATTGATCCCTTTTGATCTAAAAGCACAGCGTAACCTGTTGCCTGACAGCACAGAATACGGAGTAGACTGACGCGTATACACAACGTCAACTGGACTGGTGCACCGCAATCTCGCCATTGTTTGGGCTAGCATATATCAGAAGAGGGTCCGGTGTCTTTATACTACTCAAGTATGTTTAATGAGGCGGCTATCTATCGACTCACTGGATTAAAGGTCAAAGATCTCAAGTTCGTAGGTACGTAATTTACATCAAAATTTGACAAATCTGACAGCACTTCCACCCTATATCTCAACCGACAGCGAATAGCGTCGCGACAAAGCAGCCGCAAATGTGGTCAATATTTTGCCTCTAGTGTGGCGCGTCAGAGGGCCTAGAGCGCCGGGTTCAATCTTACATTTAGACCATGAATGCCAGCAGAGCCGCTTTCAGAAACACTTGTCGTGACTGAAAGCGGTGCCTCAAAGCGATGCAATGTTCTCCACTTTCAAGACACGTCCTTGCCGTGAAATAGAGGAGAAAACGCCAACGTCATACCGTCCACCGAGTACCAGACCCGTTGGCAACCAAGCACTTGAGAGCTTCAGCTTTAACTTTAGCCTCGGATATCCTTCAAATGCTGTCTGGTCTGGTGGAACCGCTAAGGTTTGAACCCCGCACCGGTCTCTCTAGCTCCGGGGTAAGCACTCGGATATATTTATGGATTGATGTCGAATGTCGAGCTCAAATGTTGGATGCGCAACCTGCGACCGCGCAACCAACCAGCCAGTAGTTGCACCATCTCACTTTAATCACAGCTACCATGGCGGGCGGACCGTCTTTGGCTTCCTCGGGAGCAATTCTAGTCCTGGCCATCTTTGCGGCCTTCCTTTATACCGCCGAGCTGCCGCGCGCCAAGGTCGTGCTCGGCTTCGGACGCAAGCAAAGCAGCACCGTCGTCGCAAACGCCAACGACTTCCACACCATTCCCGACACCGTCCACTGCGAGGATCTTCACTACCACGAGCCCAGCCGTCTCATCTTTACTGCCTGCGAAGGCGTCGAGGCCACCCGGTATGCCTGGTTTCCCGCCCTGGGCCACTTCGACGACCCCAACGTGGGCCTCAAGGCCCAGGGCAGCATCGAGGTCATTGATCCCAATGTCGGTATACACCCTCTCCCGAGCTTGACCACGGCGACTATATGTGTTATATTGACGCTCGCCCGCGCAGACAATGAAGGCAAAGAAGCTCAAGTTCACCAACTTCAACGGGCCGTTTGTGACGCATGGCATTGACGTCATCGACGATCCCGACAAGCCCAAGGGCAAGGCCGTGTACCTCTTCGCCGTCAACCATTTGCCGAATCCCGCCTTCGCCGAAGACGCCAGCGAACCCAAGGCGCGCTCCATCATCGAAGTCTTTTACTACGACATTGGCAGCGATTCCGTCGAGCACGTCCGCTCCGTGTGGCACCCGCTCATCACCACGCCCAATGACATTGTCGCCGTGTCGCCAACCTCGTTTTTCGTCACAAACGACCACTTCTACCGAGACGGCATCAAGCGCGAGATCGAGACGCTCTACTTTGGCGCCAAGTGGTCCAACACAATCTTCGTCGAGTTCACCGAGCTCACCGACGGCTCCTTCCGCGACAGCGACGTCGAAGTCAAGGCCTCGGTCGCGCTCGACGGCGTCCACAACAACAATGGCCTGGGCCACGGCCGGACGCCGTCCGAGGTTCTGGTCGTCAGCTGCGCCAGCGGCAGGCTGCACATTGCCGACGTCGTCTCACCCAAGAGCGACGGGGAATCGCCCAAGATTGCCATCCGGCAGTCTGTCGCGTTTGATTCCACCCTGGACAATCCCAGCTGGTTCCGTGACCCGTATGCCAACTCGACGTACGATGCGAGCGGCCTCGTTGTCGCTGGTCTGCCGAGAGGCGTCGACCTGCCGAAGAACCAACACAATCCTCGGGGCACAGACGGCGCTATTGTGTGGAAGGCTTCGCCTTCTCGTGACGAGACGGCTGGCAACGAAGAGACGTGGGTGAAGCGGCTTCTCTTCGAGGACGACTCGACGCACATCCGGACGGCGAGCGCTGCCGTTCTCGTGGCGATTGATCCGGCGAAGGAGAAGGGCGAGCGCAAGGCTTGGTTATTTGTGACGGGCTTCATTTCAACAAACGTGGTCGCGGCCAAGGTGGCCTTGTGAGCGACGAGGTGCAATCCGCACCGCCGGGGGGGTCATGCAGGGACTCCATTCAACATTGCAACACCTATCGAGTATGCTATTTTCGGGTCAAAAATGTTCAAGGAATGTAGAGCAACTAAACACTCACTGTTAGACGCTGCGGCGTCGTAGATACGAGACATGAATGGGATTTGTATTTCTTTCTTTCCCCTCTCACCCCGTCTATAGTCTTGACGCCCTTCTATTACACGCTCTTGTTCACAGCCCAGGGCTCATGCCACCGTGTAGCTCACCCGGCTCGTGCCCTTACTCCTGGCAATCTTCTTGACCGTAGTCTCGCCACACAAGTCCGTCGTGTCGACGTGCGTCCCCCCGCAGGGATACACGTCGGCGCCGACGATGCGCACAACGCGGAACTTGTCCTCGCCGGGGGGCAGCAGGCGCCGATCGGGAATCAGCCGCGCCAGGCCCTCTCTGCAAAAGTCGCGCTCGGTCCAAAACTCAACCTCGACGGGCATGGACCGCGCCAGGTATTCGTCGACGCGCCTCTGGATCGGCGCCTTCCACTTTCCCTCTATGGCGCCCTTGAACTCGCAGCCCGCGCTGTCGGGGAAGTGCGAGGCCTTGAGCTCGTCGAAGCCGGGGATTTCCGTCTCGAGCAGACTGCGCACGGCGGAGCCCAAGACGTGGCCGGCCGTGTGGAGGCGCGAGTGCAGGAGGCGCTTTTCCACGTCCAAGACCTGCGTCACTTGGTCGCCGGGCTGGACTTGGGAGGCTGCGGCGGGCGTTGGGAACGAGCCGAGGTGCAGCACTTGCGAGCCGTGGACGGCGTCGATGCGGACGGCCTTGACGTGGAAGGACGAGTCGGCTGCCGTGGTGCCGTTGGGGCTCCAGGTGATGAAACCCTCGTCGGAGGGCTGTCCGCCGCCCTGAGGGTGAAATATGGTCTCGCTGGTTACCATGACAAAGTCGTCGTCGGTGCCATTCTTGAAGAGAAGTCGATTGGCGTCCTCCAAGCTCGCAAAGGAGCGGACCGAGTGCACCTTTGTCGCGAGCTCCGTGAGCTTCCCGTCGTATTGATATACATGTTTTGTCTTGCCGGGTACAGTCATTTTCGGTTACTAGGGCGTCAAGAGAATCGGCCATCAATTGATGTTGGAGGGCTTTTCTAGTCATGACGAATTGTTCTAGAAATCTCTGGCCGAGGCCCGAGGGTGGGGCCGTTGGTTCTACGCCCTTGGTGTCATCGAAGGGCGGAAGTCAGTTTCCCGAAGTGTGTGCAGCGGCAAATGTCTCTCTTTGCCCGACTTGTCTTGGACTTGTCTAAAACTGTCGTCATGGTGCATAGCCTTTGCTGCGGCGGCTGCTAAAAAAAGAAATAAAAAATAGAAAAAGAAATAAAACAAAAAACTCTTTGCCATAGTGCCGGCAATGCCCAGGAAAACATGTCGAGTCCATTCCGTCTTGGTGTGGTTGATTGGCGGGTGTCGCGTGCTTGATGCTTGAACAGGTCAACTGGTCGATATCGTGGTAACGACGGTGGCTTGGCCTATCGATCAAAGCCTCTTCTCATTGGGACAATGTTTCCACTCTATGACTTCCTGTCGGGTGGCGTTTCGGGGTATAGGTGAAAGACTATTTGAAGTCGACCACAGCCATATTGGCTGTTTAACAGCATAAATGACCATGAGTGAAAAAATACGACACGGTTCCCCGTTCCCGTCTCCCATTCGTGGGGTAGCATTCGACGGATCAAATAAAAAAAAGTACAGCCACGTGGTCCATGGCCGGCAACTTGGCGACTCGGTGGTGCCAATTGTTTCCATTGTTGTACAGCGCGTTTTCCAACACGGCAGAAACGGGATTTTTGCTCACATGCCAAGGACAGAGCAGTGTAGTGCAGCTTGACCCGTGATTTCCCAGTACTACTCCGTACATACTGGTACATTATTTAGTCCCGTCTTCCATCTCCAATGGCTCCACAGAACATCTTGTTCGAGGAAGCTAATCGTCATGTGGCCGGCATCCGTGATTCCATTGGCCGAATCGGCTGTGCAACTGCCGAAAGTTGACGGGAACCTGGTTAGACTGCTACACAAGTTATCAATAACTAGATGAGAATGGACACCGAGGTGCCTTTTTTTGATGAGCAAACTCGTCGGCTAGCGAATCCTGGCTTCATTTATGCACGACATCGCAGGGGATGCAAGTCTCCTTGCGTCAGACATGCCCGCTGCGAATCCACCCTCGTGGCCGCGGCACCGACCATTATTGGTCTTGACTGTCGTTTGAATGGTCCGTGGACGTGGGTCGCGGGGATACAAATCATGTCGAAAACTGTCGAAATGGATGGCATTGTTGAGTCAACGTGGTCTTGTGCAGAGTCCATGTATTGGGGAGCTGTATGCGTCGTATTACCACCCATATTTTTAAAAGACAAATACACGTACATTTCTTTTTTTCCCATGTCTACAACACACCAAGGGGTGTGGCCTATCAGGGACTTGACTAATTCAAGCTAGCCGTCGTGCATACAGCGCTCATACATAATAGACGGACTCGTTCTACGCCAAGCGATGCTTTCCCGTTGCTCATGCTAGCTCTGTTCTATAAATTCTAGGTTCCCCATGTTTCACCTGATTTCCCCCCGAACCATGGCTGGATAGGTCTCTGTTCTTGCAAAGTCACACCCCATGAGAAATGGCTGGACTACGATTCGCTGGCCTTGCGCCAATCTTGGTGCTTTGTAGCTCCGTTGCTGGAAATGTCAACGCTGCCGGCTTGGCAGACATCGACCATGTCGTCCTCTTCATGCAAGGTAATCACG
The DNA here is from genome assembly GCA_020102295.1 of Metarhizium humberi. Taxonomy (NCBI): domain Eukaryota; kingdom Fungi; phylum Ascomycota; class Sordariomycetes; order Hypocreales; family Clavicipitaceae; genus Metarhizium; species Metarhizium humberi. Next base: position 202,682 of record JACEFI010000027.1, read on the forward strand.
TCTTTGAACTTTGGTATGCTTGTGTTATTCATTGAGTTGACATTGACTCACCGGACTTGCTAGAAAACCGCGCGTTTGATCACTACTTTGGCACCATGGCTGGTGTTCGTGGATTTGGTGACGCAAACCTTCAGAAAAATAACGGCGTGCCCGTTTGGAAGCAGCTCACTACTCGGCAGCAAACCACCAAGACGGACTATGTCACCCCGTGGTACCTCAACTACCTCGGCGGGAACTGGTCTGAGGCAACGCAGTGCATGACTGCTGGCAGCAATGGTTGGTTTGAAAACCACGCCGCCTGGAACTTTGGCTCAAACGACCACTGGGCCATGAACAACACTCCCTGGAGCATCGGATTTTATAAGAAGCAAGACCTTCCTACGCAGTGGGCCTTGGCTGAAAACTGGGTGATTGGAGATATGTACCAGGTAGACGCCTCTGCTCGATTGTTTGCTTGCCGCAGGTGGCCTCAATATTGACAATGATAGGAATCCGTCGTTGCTTCCACCAACCCAAATCGTGTCAGCTGGGTTTCAGGCTCCATCAATGTCCCTGGTTCGCCGCAGAAGCCTGATCAAGGCGGCAATCCGTATATTGATAACAACGAGACGCCCGGGTGCGAAAGCGGTGGTGTCAATTGCTTTCCGCTCAAGTGGAAGACTGTTGCTGAATACTATCAGGACGCGGGGGTGTCTTGGAATGTGTTTCAGGACGCCGATAACTTTGACGACAACCCATATGCTTGGTTTGATCAGTTCAGACGGTCCACCAAGGGCTCTGCCCTGTATGACCACGGCCTCAAAGGGTCTTCTCTTGAATCATTCTACGATCAGGCTGCCAAAGGTACTCTGCCTTCAGTATCCTGGATCGTAGGCCCCATGCAACTATCTGAGCATCCGCCCTACTCTCCACACGACGGCGCCTGGCTGCAAGACACCATCACTCGGGCTGTTCTCAACTCGCCCAAGTACAACAAGACTGCTTTAATAATTTCATACGACGAAACCGGGGGCTGGTTTGACCATGTGAATCCCCATCATTCGCCCGACGGGACACCGGGAGAGTGGCTCAACGACCCGCAGGGCAAGGTTGGGCATACTTTTGCCGGCCCTGGCTTTAGACTGCCATTTTACATTATTTCCCCATGGACTCGCAATGGGGGCGTCTACACGGAGCACTCGGATCACAACTCACAAATTCTGTTTATCGAAAAGTGGCAGGCTGCCAAGGGCAAAAACGTCCAAACCAGAGAGATGGTTCCCTGGCGCCGCGACAACATGGCCGATTTAACTAGTGCCTTTGATTTCCAAAACCCAGACTACAGCATTCCCAGTCTCCCAACCGCTCCTAAGCCACATGTCAATTCCAAAGGCCAATACGATGGATCTTCATACTGTCAGTCCAGGTTTCCAACCACCCGGCCTCCCGTTCCCTACACCGGAGACGGCGCCATCGAGGATCTCACCACCGTGATCGAGCACGGCTTCAAGCCAATCCGTGGCAAGCTCACCGAGGGACGCTACCTGGTGCTGGAAACGAATGGGCACTCATTGACCAACGCTGGGAGCAAGTCTACTGCGAGCGCAACCGTCACCAAAAGCACTCCCATCCACGACGACATTGCCCACAGATGGATTGCCCATGCTGCACAAATCGGAGGCGATGTCTTTACGTTGCAGAGTGCGAGAGACGAGCACTATCTTTGCAAGGACGGGCGCCTCTGCGCCGACGCCAAGAACGCTGAAGCGTTTACGGTCCAATTCACTGCCAGCAAGGGATATAGCTGGAAGCAGCGGGATGGAGGCAAGTACCTGTCTGGTGATGAGGCCAAGCTTGACTTCTCTGGCGATGCCAAGTACTGGAAGATTTTCAGCGTCAGTTACTAATATTGGGCCGTGAGCAAAAATGCTACTCCTCAAGTAAGAGTGGGAAACATGTGTTTCAGGTACAGAGTACGGTATGTGGCCATGAGTTGGCATGGAGCTTGCTGGCGGGGACTGCATCGTCATGAGGCGTGTTCCCAATTACAAAAGTTGACATCTTTTGAGATGTGCCTGATAGTTGTATATATGGTAACATTCACCTTTATTGTAAGAGCATCACGGCTAGTCTCCATCTCTGGGATGGCTCGTATGATGATCCAGGGGTCATGTACATGATGGCACAGAATAAAGGTAATCAAATTATTCAGAATTGCAGCGGAGCTTGTTGATGTTCCAACTTTATCGAAGTGGCTCTATGGCGTAAGCTAGCGGGTAAGCCCGTGAGACATGTTGGCCGTGAATCAGAACCACGGACAAGGTACATGGAAGAATGGAAAAAAACTTTGCCAACATGTCGGGTGCTTCCACTCCCCAGATGGTCGTTGAACCCCATTGACCCCAAGGCATCTTGTCAGAACCCGCCGTTTCCCACACATGACGGCATTATTCCTGTGCCAGTTGTCGTTTTGCTTCCCTAGCATCCTCCCTAGACATGCCATGTTTAGCCATAAACTCCATCTTCTCCCGCTTCGTCGCCAGCTTCCGATACTCGTCCCCAAGCGGGGATATAACAGGAATGTAGTACATGTTACGGTTTGCGTTGCGATATCCATAGAGGTTTGGCCGCCATACTCGTCTTTTGGGTACCACTACCTCGCTATTCTGCGCGGGCCCTGGAATATCGCCGATACTTTTATCTTCAGGACCCTCCAGACCAGCACCGGTTATGCTCATCCCCGCAGAGCTGCCGGCCAGACAAGGCTCATCTGTCGAGCTGCTGCTGGTAATAATCTGGCGGCAAGGATCATCGCCACTCCCAGCATAGAGAATGGAGCTGGTCTCGCCATCGGCTTGGTTGCTTTTGGCACTATCGAACAACTTGTTCTCGTCGCCCATGCAACAGTTGTCAAGTGGGATATCTTGGCAGACTACGGAGATGCTCGGATTCGAATCATGACAGTTGCGATTTGGCCGACTGTCCTCAGTCGATTCCCACAGAGTAATGTCGACTGGACCGTCTTTATCATGACATGCTTTGGTTGATTGAAATGAGTCCATATTGCTTGTGACAACTGTAGACGCTGACACTGAAAGATATTGGAAGGTGATTAAAAGTGTGATGCGAAGCATTTTAAATACGCAGGTAATTATGGTAAAAGGTGTGGGTGACTACTAAGCAGGTCCGTGTGACTAGCGTTTGTACCTTGGAAGCTTGTGGCTTGCAATTTGAGTTTTGAAAAGAGAAAAAAGCCAAGTTTTTTCTTTCAAGTTTTCTAGTTTGCCCCTACTTTCATCGCAATACGAGGCTGGACGCTGGGTGAAGACAGTATTCGGGTATCAGAATCGCGTCCATCGGGTTCGTTGGGAATCGTACAGGGCACCGCGCCCGTGTCAATCAACTGGCACGCCCGCAGCACAGACATGTTTTGCCATGAGGCATTGGGTGTCACAATTGGGAGGTATGGATTGAACTGTAGAGTGCCTTGAGCCATGGGAGGGTGGCCTCCTTCACAGAAAATGCCTAGGTTCAAATGATCAAAAAGGACAGAGTTTTCGGTTTGGTAGTAGGTTTGCTAGCTGGCTTCTAATTAATGCACATGTACAAGCTAAGCTGAGCGTAGTAGGTAAAACAATAGCCAGATGACTCACTCGTTGACAATGGAGCCGGTATGTCATTGGCCTGCGTGGTGGCGTGTCTCAACTGCGACGGCGATGTGATTTTTGATGGTCTTGACTCTTTGGTCTTTGGTGTTCTATGACGAGGCCTTGCCAGAGAAAAAGTAGCGCCAAATGGAAATACGTTGCACTCATCCAACTCGTCTCAGATAGGATGTGAATCGACGACTTGGGATTGTGGCGAGCGCGGTCAAAGTCTAAAGAGGAAATTATTTCCATGTTTGCTGTGGGCCGTTCCTAGTGCCGTTTGCCACGCCCCACTTTGGGTGCCGGGCTCGCACAGACCAACGCCACTTTGCGGGTTCAAATGTTGTCATCTCGACTTCAAATGTTGGCCAAGGCGAAAGCCATCAATTGATTTATTGACCGGGGCCAAACTTTCACTCATACTAACTTGACATGTCAATACCACAGACGACCAGGCCTGTGGCCAGCCCCACCGACTCGCTTGGCCGTTTGCCTGCGTGTGCCAGTCTGTCCGTCTGGTCCCTTGAATCCTTCGTGCGTGAGGCTCCGCTTCAATCTTCACACCGAAATTTTACAATCATCATCATCACGCCCAAACCATCGAGACCCAACAGCTTCATCTCACGGGGCTTCTCCCAGGGCATCTCCCCATGCCGGAAAGGTCGTCTCAACCACGGCTGCTGGAGGCTGTATTTGACCATGTGGTCTTGCCCCCCAGGCTTCCAGCAGCCCCAGAAACCGACTCCATGCCGCTCAACTGGGAGCTGACGGCACGCTTCCTCGACGCTTGCAAGCAAATGAGGTGCCGTGAAACCGAAAACCTTTGGGACACTGTTGAGGCGTCCTTGCTCCTGACACAGCATCTGAACCGGAACCCCGCCTCCAAGGAATCTCTGGCGGCAGCATTCTCCCAAGTTGCTCAAGACGAATCCGTTGCCTGGCTTGTCCTTCACGCTGTGCAGCAAAACGCTGTCATCATCATTCACAAAAACAACGAGTGCGTATCTCATGTAGCTTGCTGTAGACTTGTTCCTCGCTGACAAGTTGCATAGCACCAACGAGGTGGTCTTCGAGGCATTCGAGGCTTCACCTACTGCTCCGGCTGTACTCGAAGCCAACCACGCCCTCCAGTGGACTTTTCCTGGTCGTTCTGTTGCTGTAGCCGAGTCCGAGTTCAGCAAAAATGCGTTCCAACATGTCCTTGCAGACTTCTTGGAGCAGGCCAGTGAGGTTGCCTTGGACAAGTTCGCAGCCCGATCATCCAAGGGGGGAGGAATGGTTGTCGAGCCACGCGATACGCCGAGCCCGGCCCTCATCACGGAAATGCTCATGTCGTTCCTTGAAGCCACGGGGAGGCCCTTTCCCGTCCATGCCGTTCAAAAACGCATCAGAGACGACGTTGTGCTTAGAATAGCGTCCGAAACTCCTTGGAGGCGCTCTCCCTACTGGCTGGCGCTTCGAGTTGCCGTCCAGCGAATTCTGTTGACTTCATGCGGCGATGATCTGGGTACCAGTCGCGTCCACTTCAAGTTCGCCATGTGCGTCGTCCTTGCTCATCTTCTGACCGACTGCCAGCCGGCTCTACATCCCGAAAAGACTCTCATGTTGCAGGCCAAATTGTGCCGTCGGCTCGCCAAGCTGCAAACTGCCATGTCTGAAGCTCCTGTTGCCCTCCGTCAGCTGTACGAAAGAGAGTTCTCCAAGACAAGATCCTTTTTCGAATCCACTCTGGCCAACGCCAAGCGGGCCATGACAACTCTCTGGGACGCCCACAAGAGAAGGGCAACTCGTCCCATACCACTTCTTCCCGTGCGCGCTCCCAGCAGTGATCTGGTCCTGAAATTACAAAACAGCCGCAGTAAGCTACAGAGCCTTTTGGCTACCGGGGTAGAACCACCCAAACTACAGGGTCTCCTCGGCCCTCCCTCGCTCGCTGAAGGAACAGTGTCTCAGGTCGACAAGCTCGCAACCCAATGCTGCAAGCTCATCGTCTGCGACAGCGAAACAATGTCGGTGCTACATGGTTCATTTCCTTCGCCCGAAGCTAAATGTATCAAGCTTTCTTCGACAATGCTCAATTACATGAAAATGGTTGGTTACTACTACCGCAACAATGAGATCCTCATGAGCCAGTATCTGCTCAATCTTTTTGAGCTTTGGGTTGCTATCGACTCTCTAGCAACCACGATTTGTCCCCTTCTCCGAGACTATCACCCCGTATTTGTTCCCGAGGCTATAGACATGCTTTGTCTCATGACAAGAAACGACATGGAGCGACTCCGCCATGTGCAGCGATATATATCTGACCGCATCAAGCGCTGCAAGACCGGCCATGGGACCATCTTCAGTCACTCCGGTTGTACCGCGGCTTTCCCTGCAACACTTTTCCGAGACAACGATGACAGCTTTGGCCTGCAACCTCTCAGTTCACAGATTGGAAATGCGTATGCAAAGTCCGCTCAGGCCAAGAAAATAGAACTAGATCAACTCATGGCCAGATACGAGGAATTATCAGACCAAATTCAGCAGGGGGTCTGTTGTTGCAGTCGCATGCAGGACGGCCGTCTCATTGGGGACCGCTGTGAAAGATGCCGGCAGGCGCGTCGTCGTAAGCGCCTTAAAATCATGGTTCATGAGGCATTCCTTCCCGAAGAAAAATCGGCCAAAGCGGCCATTTTGCTCGAACTCAACATGCCCGAATATCTCTGCTTGTATCGGGATGCGACCTGGGCATTGAGGATGTTGGGAGTGAAGGAATTTGAGGAAAGTTGTGCGAATACCTATTTAGAGGACTTGAAACCTCTGCGGGAATTTGAGCACAAAAATGTGTCAACCTCGATAACTTTGGCATCTCATCAGAAGTCTTTTTTGCAAACACATTATCGTAAGCAAAAGATGCCCAAGTCCGAAGCTCAAGTGCTATTGCCCTTTGGTCCGGATTTTGCATACTATGACCAAGAAAACTGCATATGGCCGCACGAGCATGACGAGGCACCCTGGTATCATCATTTACTCGGTTCTTGGCTTCCTGAAAGTATTCTAGATCCATTTGCCGACGCTTCGTTATACATGGACAACTCAGAGCACCCGAGCTCCTATGAGATTGCGGCTCACCAAGATGCATGCCCCCGAGACATGTCTCCCCATGAGTACACAGCATATCAGCGAGCCATCTCGGGCGTATACAGACGATGGATTGTGCTTGTCTCTGAGCTTGGATCGACAAATCTGAATCCCAGCAGCGACACGACGTTCAAGTTCTTTACACGATTGGCATTACAGTCTGGTCCAGATCAGACGTCGGAAATCTTGGGCAAAGTCCATTCTATTTTCCACGATATGACATTCTGCGAAAGATTAGAGCACCAGATTCGACTACGTCTAAATGCCCTGCGTTCTGGCCGAAAAGACCTAATCTGCATGAGCACTCTCACAACTCTCAGCCTACGATTGCACAACTTGTGCCCCAGTGATTTCAGGTCAAACGTGGCCAAGTTGCTCCGCCAAACCCGGGAGATTCTGTCTCTCTGGATATCTCAGCTTCGTGATGAATTGAGGCACACAGACAACGGGGAGACGGCGCGAAAAGCAGCCCACAGTGCATTTGGCGCCGCAATGCTTTACCGCCAAACTTTTGACATTTTTCTGGCCCCCGACAATGAGCCTCGGTTTGGAGAGGAAGAAGCCCTCCATTTTTTCCGGGCATCCATCGCGCTCTCGGAGAATCTCATTGTAAACCTAGACGACGTCCCTCCCCAAATAAAGCAACTACTGGTTCAGGACATGAAGAGGGCTTACTCCATGAGCGACAAGATCAGAGCATGGACGCTTTCAAATTTTTCGGCATTGGAGACAGTCATCAATGAGACTTGGACAGATGCGGGGAGCACGGAGTCTCGTTCATTTTCAGAATGGAACTTCCTCAATAAGGGGCATTGGATGGCATCAAGAACCGTTGGAACGGGACTGGTCGCCTCCCAGACCGTTCACTATCATGCTCTCCAGGGACATCTCTTGATAGATGGTAAGCCGTTGGGCAGACTACCCCTCAAGATCAGAGATGACAAGAATGTCTTGGAGCTTTTCCAGGGGCAACACCTACTTACAAGACCCTCGGGTATGGCTGGAATGGAATATCAGATCGTCAACAGTGTCAGCAACCACGACGTCCACGTTGGGATCAGGAAAGGCAAAGTGGTCATTCGTGCCAAATTCAGGGGCTACATCATGGAGCACGTTCCTCGAGAGATCTTCAAGGGCGACACAGTGCCGGACCTTCCTTCTGGGCTAGTTGATGGCTGCGTGCACTGGTTGAACTTGCGCACGGGCACGCTTGAGATGCGTCGAAAGCCAAACATATGGTCCTCAAAGTCTTCCAACTGGGTCTTGAATGTTCGAACACGAATGGCCACCCGCCAACAGAGGATGGGCCTGGTGCCAGGTGCAACGACGGCCAAAGACGGCACGTGTCTCGTCGAGCCGCAGTCGGAGGTAGGGAAGAAGATCATGCGCATCTTTGAAAACTTTGAGAATCCAGGGAACTTGACCATCTATCAACCACTAAGCGACAATGGCCGTCTTTCTGTTGAGATTAAACGTCTCGAAATGCGTTTCTTCGTCAAGACTAGAGGCTTGCTATACTCTCAGCAGCTTCAATCTGAAATTGATCCAGTGCAAGATATAGGTACACTTTATGGTCTTGAAAGCAAGCTCGTGCTGCGCAATGCCTCGAACTCTCGTCGCAAAAGCGTCATGGTTCCTATTGGACCCCTTTCCTGGGAAAGACAGGGGCCACATGTTTCAGTCAAGATCTCGAATGAGGGCACCTATGCTCTGTTCACTGTTGATCCTCTCCTAGGGAGACTCAACTGTGCCCCCGAGCCTTCCCTGTTATACATGAAAGCTTTGATTCATGCCATAACATCCTTCCCTATACCAGACGAGCTTACTGGCCGGACAGGAACCGAAGAGGCTTGCCTATGCTTAACCGCTGCCCAAAGCCAGCCATGGAAACCACTCGGGGTTCTTCCAAAGACAATATTGTCCGCGATCATTGCCCTTAGCCCGAGGCGGACATACTATCCGGAATACAAGAGACTTTACCAAAAAGTTTTTTGGGACAAGAGCTTGACAGCCACAATCCAACATGAGTATCTGGCGATTCACGCAGGAGATATACTTCGGCAGTCTCAGGCGCTGGATATCCCCGAGAAGGCCACAGATGAGCGAGGCCCGGTTGAGATGGACCTTCCAGACCTACATCATCTCGCTCTCCGGGGAATTATTCGTCGGCAGGTTTATGAACGGAACAAGTATCCTTGGGTTCTAGGAGTACTATCGCAGGCCAATGACAATAGGTTGTACATGCCGCGTGGCTCCAGTTATCAGTCCAAAGAAAGTACTCGAGTCTATCGCGTCATCAAGGAACTCCGGGAAGGATCTGGCGCAATTTCGGAGCTTCCTGAACTAAGCCCCATCTTGGAGGAGTGGCGGAATATCGATGGCTTCAACGGCAACATGAGTACACTGGACATTCAACGAAATTTGAATGCCCATGCATCCCAGGCCTTTGGCCCGTTGATAACAATGTTGAGATGTCCGGATGGCGCGACAGACTACATTGCTCAACTGAGTCTTGCACTGTACGCTTTTGGCGAACAGGCCGACGCGGAAGCCATTGCCTGGCTGGTGGCTGTCGCAAATAACGGCACCATGCGGGATATTGAACCGCCCAATATACACAGATTTACGGATTTCAGCCATTTCCCGAAGCTCAACAAGTCACACATCGAGGATTTGCTCGTGCATGCCCAGGATTCTTATTCGGCTTACGTATCCGCTCGCGTCAATTGCGACAAGAGGCCCAAACCTCGCGCCAGGATGAAGTACGAGTACGAGATCTGCATCGCGCAAGAGGCAGACTCAGTGGCATCTTGGCTGGAAAAGGCGTGGCCCGATGTTCCACTCACATTCGCCCAGTTTGTGGAATCTTGGACTGAGTTAGAATTCAAGTATACGGATGTGGCAAAGGTCTGGGAATGCCTGGGGCCAGAGTTGCAAAGGCTGTCGCAAAATCTTGGCTTGTCGGATTATGTCCAGTCTCTCGAAGATGAGGCGGAAAAACTCCGCAACGAGTGTAGCAATGCCAACTTGGCCTCTCAAAGAGCTTTGCATACTGCGCAGCCCAGCTTCTCAACGACAAGGACAGCTGCTCAAGTTTCATGGACAACCTTTCAAGCTTCATGTGCAACTCTTCAAGATTCACGGATACCTCCTCAAACTTCAAGCTTCCCCAGGGCTGTGTACCACGTTCCATGTCTTACCAAGGTGTTTCGGAATAGCCGTGGAAAAATTGAGATCTCTGCCAAAGATTCTCGGCTGCCAAAGCCCTCGCGATTAGAGGCCTCTGGCCACTCCAAGGACCATAGTATTCTCGACAGACTCCCGCGCATTTCGGAAGAACTGTCGATGCTGCATCAAATAGTTCAACCTTTTAAGGCGGCTGAAAATTTGATCAAGCAGCAGTATGGCCAAGACCTCGAGGATTCAATCGCAGCGATGGCATGGGATCTTGAGCAGCCTCAGTTGCAAACTCTGGAGCTTGCTATGGCCGGGCTTGCGTTGACCACAGGAAGCTTAGAAGCCGAAATTGCCGCAGTCGAAAAGGATCTACGTGAAAAAATAATTCTTGTTGAAAATCATTTGTCCAGCCAGGACGCATGCTATTTCTGGCTTGAAGCAGGTCACTTGTGGCCGGGTGACTCTCTTGCTGCCATCCTTGAGCAGCTCCGTCTCGATAACTTCAAGCGCCTTTCTTTGCCGCTGAAAAAATCCTTGGTCCAGCTTGGAATCTTGGTTACCAAATTGCAGCAACTTCTGCGAATGCAGGATGCAGAACGATGTGGCGACAAAAAGAAGCTCCTCGAGGAGAAGAATAGCACGGGTCATTCCAACTGGACTCCAATGATCTATCCAGAATGGCTGTTGCTTGAAATTGACAACAATATCCTGATCAGGCCTCTTCAGGTGGAAGTAGCAAAGGCTATCATTTCACCGCAATCCGAAGAAAACTCCGTTCTGCAAATGAATATGGGCAAAGGTGAGAGGCGTGATTCCTCGCGCTTTCTTCGACTATAGCTGTATGACTGACTACGTTTCCAGGGAAAACATCTGTTGTGATGCCAATGGCTGCGCTGATTTTGGCAGACAAGACCAAACTCTGTAGAATTGTAGTCCCAAAAGCACTCTTACTTCAAACAGCACAGGTCATCCAAAGCCGTATTGGGGGCCTCGTCGGACGCCAGGTTCGTCACGTCCCCTTTGCGAGGCGATCACCTTCCGACGCAGCCACATTGTCTCGATATCGGGCCATTCACGAAGAGATGCAGGTGACGGGAGGGGTGATGATTTGCCTCCCGGCGCATATTCTTTCCTTCAAGCTGAGTGGGATGCAGCGCCTTGCAGATGGACAGCAGAAAGTTGGCAAAGAAATGGTGGAGATTCAGCGCTGGCTAGATATCACTTGCCGCGACATTTTGGATGAGTCTGATTTGACCTTGTCCGTCCAAACGCAATTGATCTACCCCAGCGGGGACTTTACTGTTGTTGACGGCCATCCGTATCGCTGGCTTGTTGTGGAGGAACTGCTAAGCTTAGTCGAGAAGCACGCTTCAAGTCTCCAGGACCAATTCGATGGCAAGATTGTTGTCGTTCAGAGACACCGATATCCCATCATCCACTTTCTGACCACCGAACCGGAAGATGCACTAAATGAGCTGCTTATCGACGATGTCTGCAACGGCCGGCTGCCACGACTCCAAATACAAGAATCGAGCTCAGATAATGTCAGATGTCTCAGGCAGATTATCAGCGGGGCTCAGGTGTCTTCTACAGTTTGGGACAACGCAATCAAGTCCCTCAAAGATGAAGCTTTTGGACCAAAGATTCTTTACCTCCTTCGAGGACTTATCTCAGAACGCATTCTTCTGCTCTGTCTCAAGAAGAAGTGGAACATTCAGTATGGATTACACCCAGAAAGGCAACCCATTGCGGTGCCTTTTGAAGCCAAGGGTGTCCCCTCGCAAGCGGCCGAGTATGGACATCCAGATACCGCACTTATTCTTACTTGCCTGGCCTTCTATCAACAGGGCTTATCCAAGGAGCAGGTTAAGCAAGGGCTGCAAGGAATTATGCAATCAGACGACCCAGTAGCTCACTACGATCGATGGATTTGCTCGTGTGCCTCCCTGCCCTCGTCTCTTCGGTATTGGAATAGTGTTGATCTAGGGAATGACCTACAAGTGGAAACACTTTGGGGATATTTGAGGTTTGACCGCACTGTGATAAATCATCATCTTAACACCTACGTTTTCCCTTTCCATGCCAAGCAATTCTCGGTGAAGATTCAAGCATCGGGTTGGGACATTCCTCTGCTGCAATCAGATCTGTTACATCCAATCAAGCGGGACGGCCATGATAGCCTCACAACGGGCTTTAGTGGGACTAATGATAATAAAAGGATGTTGCCGCGAACTATCAAGCAAGATGACCTACCCAAGTTACTTTGCACAAATGCGGAAGTGCTGTGTCATCTATTGGAGAGCAGAAACAAAGACTGCCACCTTGCTGCAAAAGCTGGGATAAGATTTGACGAAAAAGAAACACTAAAATTTCTTTGCGATAAAGGAATACGAATACTCATAGATGCGGGGGCTCACATTCTGGAAATGCAAAATGAGGACGTCGCGAAAACATGGCTGGATATTGACACTCAGGCACAGGGCGCGGTATATTTTGGGCCAAATGGTCAGATCATGGTTCGATCACGGTTTCAGAGTCAACCAATGCCTCTCATTGCAAGCCCCTTCGCCAACGATCTCAAAACCTGTGTGGTGTACATTGACGAAGGCCACACTCGTGGGACAGACTTGAAGTTGCCTGTCGAAGCAAAGGGGGCGGTTACATTGGGCTCGGGACAAACAAAGGATCAAACCGTTCAAGGTGGGTTTTCCAAGCACAGTATCAATGCAAAGACTTTCTTGAGGGTATTTGATTAACACGTTGACAGCCGCCATGAGACTCAGGCAGCTCGGAACAACCCAGTCAGTGGCATTCTTGGCACCACCAGAGGTGTATCGCAGCATACTCGACGTGCGCAGAGCACACACTCATGAGCCGCCAGGCCATGTAATACCTACTTCGGTGGATGTCGTACGCTGGCTCCTCGAGCAGAGTTGCAAAGCGAATGAACAGATGATGGCTCTCCATTTTTCACAGTGCCAAGATTTCTGCCGTCGCACCGACATTGTGTGGAAGTATCCCAACTTTGCCACGAACAAAACGCACCTGGAGAAAGTCCTCGAAGTGATCCGAAACGAAGAGTCGCAAACGCTGCAGCAAATGTACGGGCCAAGGACGCAGTCCGAGCAGGTTGGCCTCGTCGAAGTGGCTTCTCGACGGCTTCAGACATTTGCTCTCAATGTTGCGGATATGGCCCGGCACGGGCAGTCGAGCTGTTCCTCTGCATTAATGGAGGTGGAGCAGGAGAGAGAAGTTGTCTTTGAAGTTGAACAAGTACGTGAGAAACAGAAGAGGACGGAACATACTGCACATGAATTTCCTGGGGTTGACCATGCCATCATGGTTTTCATCACAACGGGTCAGCTAGACACCAAGGCTGCTGGCCAACGAGGGCCTTTGATGCAGGCTTTTGACTACGTGGGAAGTACAAAGATTGGGAAACAATTTGGTGTCAAGTCTACCAGCTCCCGTTTCTACGTCTCTAGGGAGTATACTCGTACAATTAAAGTTGGTCGCGGTATGGCGAGACACGAGATCTTGGTGAGTTTGAGAACGTTGCCCTTGTCTACCACATCATCCGCATTCTAACTATAATTAGCGACCCGTCCATTGGATCCTGTGGAATCCATCGTCAGAAACAGCACTGCTCATCATCCCGGAGGAGGCTGATGCCATCATGCCCGTGCTTCGAAACATGGATACGCCTCTCGTCTGGTTACTTGGCTATACGGCTCCGGTGACAAAGTCAATGCAGGTCTTCAATTGCCTTAGCTACCTGGCCGTTCCGAACTGGCCAAGAAATTCCACACTGCCTACCTGGCTTAGCATCGAGGTCGGTATTTTAAGCGGCAGATTATACTTTGAGTTTTCAGAGTATAACGCTCTTCTCAGCTGGTTAGGCGTTCACCCGGACGAGCAACAATCTGCATCTTCTACGGGCATTCGGATCAGTGAACCTCTTCAATTTCTTCAGGAGTGGGTTACGTATAGGCGCCAGATAGACGACATTTTGAATACCCCTGTTGGATTTGTGTGCCAGCGTCAACATCTACATGAGGGCCATTTCTTCTTTCTGAGTCATAAGGCCAACTATGAGAGTGCCGCGAGTATTAGCTTAGACGAACCGCTCCTTGAGGAGACAGATGACGATGGCGACGCCGACGATACCGAGTTGACTGGCGACGCCGAGGAATGATAACATCGACATGGTAATGTTTCGACACAGAATTGACAGGCCCCGGATACGATCGAATACGAACGATGTTTATAGGAGACACGTAATTCGAGGCGTGGAAGGACTGCAGTCTGTGCGATACGTACGTATTCGTTAGACTTGTATATGTGGGAATATTGAGCCAACAAATAGATTTGGTCGGCTCGCGCTGTTTGCTGTTGCGTATTTTTGGTGGGCTAATAGTGGCTACTGCCATTGGGGCGACTTGAATATTTTATTATTGATGCTTCTCTTGGATGCCATGTGCGCTGTGGAAGCTGGTGAGAGACGCAGTCTGGATGTAATATTGCGAGAGTTTTGACACGAGCGGCTAAGACGGGTTTGGGATGGAATTGTAATCTTGTAAAGTAGGATCTGATTACGATATCACTTTTATTATCATTGCCACATGATTGCATTCCCTGACACGGACAGCACGTGAAATCACATCCTGATAATGCAAGCCGTGTTGCGAATCTAAAGATCCTTGGCAATAATAGAGGGAGTCGCATCAATGCCCTGCATGTGCTATCGAATCCTTGGCCGAAACAGTAATTGGCCAGTGCAAGCCTTGAATTCAGCCCCGGCGCCTGAGCTGTTGGTGGTGGTGACATTCCCTTGAACAACCAGGCATGGGTCCGATGCAAGGACACATCACGCTTTCGAGGTCATGATTTGTTTGACCAAGCGCTCTCCGTCCACCCTCAGCTTTCACGACTCGCGGCGTGTGCTCGTCGCTGGTTGAGTCAGGCGGCGGCTGAGCCATTGACACGACGTTTCAAATGCTAACCAGGATGGAAATGCCCCAGCACATGTTCCAAGTACACACCGGCTCGTCAATAATCATGCAATATTTGCGACACTAGACCACTTGCTGCGGACAAACTCGTCGACTGCCCCGAAGAGCGTTACGCATGCGACTTCAGTCTACCAAGGCGTTATCCGACACACTCGCGACTTTGCCTAAGCACGCGCTGGTTTTGGCACCGTTATTGATACTCTGCCGATATATCATCTCCCTATTCTGGCTGGCGAATTGAATTCAATTTCCGTTCTATTCGAGGCTAGGCACACTTGATCTTCTCTCTGGATGGTCTAGCCCTTAGCTTTCGGACTGAGCGCCCTGGCATCTCTACCAACATAAACCCTCCACCGGTTTATCTGCAAACCCAGTCCCTTGGAAGCTGATCAAGTCCAAACCGGAGGCTGATCTACTAGATGTTAATAGTTGATCTTTGTTCGCGCTATTTCCACTTACCATAACCAGACCCATTACCCTGACGGTTCCTGTTTTTCTTCTCCCGTCGAACTATGCAACTAGCATACGAGCCTGGTAAAGTCGGGCCTATAGCCGTTGATTTTTCATGAATGCAACTTTGTTTATAAGATCTGCAATCTTCGCCGTCAAGGTTCAAATTCTTACAGACCGCCTCCATCGCCGAGTCGATGAACTCCATGCCCGACGGGCCACGCTCTGCTGGCCCAAATTTGCAAGTAAATTGGGACTGAACCTGTTAGAAATAGCACTGCAGGCTATGAGGGAGTTACTAACCGATTTGCTAAACATTTTATGCCCAGGACCGTTTACATTACACTCAGAACACTGTAGTATATGTTAGTATTTATGTGCATCTTTAGAAATAGCATCTTACTTACACCACCATGTTTATTGCAGACCTGTGAAAGGTTCTCCACGCCCGGATTCAGAGGCTCCTGTAGATTTCTGTTAGGATTTGTATTTAGTAGAAGAAGGCTTGCTGACCGTATCGTCTAGTTCGCATGTAACACTCTCTTTAGTCTAGTAATGTTAGCAAATTATCGTCTAGTAATATAATTTCTCAGGCTTTTTTACTTCGTTTTCCGGGCATATTATTTCAGACTTCATCTTAAATATATCCAAGAACGTATTTAATTTCTATACCAATATAAAATTAGTAGAGTCTTGTAAGTATTCGCTTTGAGGCCTACTTACCATGATGTCTAGATCCGGAGGAGGAGCAGCTTGCGGAAGAGCCGCAGCACTTCCAATAATAATAACTGTCGCGGCGGGGATCTTCATATTGATATATAAGCAGATGATAGTAGTCTGAAGTGAATCTAGTTGGAAATGTCTTTACTAGTACGGGCTACTTACTTCTTTTATAGTAGTTTAATATTTGTATATATTATACTATTTTAGAAAGATTTACGTAAAATAATATAATATTTATACTTTGCATTAATAATTATAATATGAAATAAGGAACCCTGACTCGAAATATATTAGTTAAGTATACTGTTTATATTTGGCTTACGCGTCTTTTTAAATAAAAGACTAATTAAAGAGTGCATAAAACTATGCGGCTAAATTAAAGTTCCACCTATTAGTTTATGCGAGTCGTGGCTAAGCTTATGTACGGAGTACGCCACGGGAATCGCATTATCGCCCCATGTTGCTTTAACAAGTATAGCACTTGGGTCTTAAGAGCGTCGCGAGTTGCCTTCTACCGCTTAACCCACAATTATGCAAAGGAGCATCTGCTACTGTATTGCACGTACGCTTTAAATTAGAGCTTGACCGCTTGTAGCTTGTAAAGATACTTAGCTTTGCCGCCTTATAGCGGATATAAATGTGGACTCAAAAGAATAGGACCGAATTAGAGGCGAAAACGAGTCATGCCTTTGTGAGAGTCATGCCCGTGTAAGAGTCATGCCCGTGTAAGACTTATAACGGATAGATGGGCTTGAAGTGATGCTGCTTCAAGGCGGCAGTAATGGGTTGGCATATTAAAACAAGTCGTGTCGAAGCCCAGCGTGCTGTTTCTAGCAATATTGCGCACAGCTTCTTCCCGGCCGGTTAAAGGGGACCGTAGCAGCTGGGGAGCGATGGAAGCTGTAAGAGAATTGTTTAAATTGCTCATGTTGTTCTCCTTTAACAGAAAAAAAAGTCATAGGGATCATGAGTCCAACAGGCTGGTATAACCTGCAACCGCTATTGGAGGCTTTTCAACATCATGGTTGCTTTGGGCTCTAGTCGCTGCGACCGTCGCGGTGTCGATGTGAAGGTAACTCCCACTCAAGATGTTACACACTGGCAATCTCTGTTAATTAGGCCACAAATAAATTGAAAGACCCGTGTCCTGGGGGATCGCTGCCCGGCCACATGTGAAAAGATGACGTGGAAACCATTCTGTTGCTTTCTTCATATCATCATCTTCAGCCAAAATCCTACAGGTAGGGGGTAGGACATGGACTCGAGAAATGGTACAACGTGACGGCAGATATTTGTTTTTACATTTCAAGCTGTTTGGCGTCCAGCGACTTACATGAAGGGCGTTCAGCCTGGCCCATTGCTGCGATTTCTCCAGAAACGCTCAATATCCATGCTTACATCCCGCAGCATATCGCGCGTTTCCCAAATATTAAAAATCTTGTCCCCCACTTGTGAATATTCTACAATGTTTAGTTCCTTGTCCTCGTTTCCCGCAAAGTGAATGAGAAAGTCGCCTCGCCTCGAGGCCCAGTCATCTAGGCCTTCCACATCCTTTCGGCTCATAAAGTCCTGCGCATTGTCCCAGGCATACGTATTAAGCCAGGGCTGCGGGATGTAGACGACGTTATTTTTGTACCCGTCTTCCAAGAGAAGTTGCTCCATGGCTGTTTGTTCGTCGAACGGGAGCTCAACGTCGGGCTTGAAATGCCTAAAGGCAATAACATCACTAAGAAAATTGACACTCCATTCGCTTACGCGGATCATGAAGACGCCTGCATTGAGGCCTCTAGTATCCTGTGTTATGAGCAGGTTTATGTTTTGTTCCTTGCTTGGTTCTGTGCCTGGACTGTAGCTCCGATGTAGTTTTGCCGGAATATAGCTCGCCGGATGGCGGCAATAGTCCAGCACGATAGTGTCCCGATCAGCCCAAAAAATCCATTCAAGACGTTCTTGTGGCGGTTTTGCCAGCTCGCTCAGCAACACAAACTGAATAAATGCCTGCTTGTTCCACATGTGGTCGATAATCGGCGTACACAGGACGTGCAACTGTGAGCCATGTACGAGGTTATGAAGAATGTGAGTCTCGATAGCCTTTTGATAAAATCTCTGGGGATCATCAGGGCTAGAGAAGTGAGTCGTTACGGTCGCAATCCGCGCGCCCCAGGAGCCATACGTCCGCAGCGGCGAGGCCGAATCTTGGCATTGCTGTCGCATCGTCTTTGCCTTTTCAATGAGGCCTTCGGAGATGCTAATGGTATCGGCACAAGTTCCATCGCCATAAACACGCAAGGGATGCGTTTCGAGATATTTGACCTTGCCATATCGCTTATAAGCGAATGTATTGGCGTGGTAAATCATGAGTGCGCCCGTTATGCAAAGGCCGATTTTGGCCCATCTTGGGATATTCATGACGACCCTTTGGCCGCGGATTGTGTCTCTCCTGATATGGAATGCTGCCTAGGAGCGTAAATCGGAGTTGGGAGCGATGGACGGCAAGCAGACGATGGATGTTGGGCGACTCAGCGTTACGGGATGGCGGGCGCAACGGCGGCACGGGATCCGGGAAAGAGATCAAGAACAAAATGCTGCATCGGGTGCGCATTCCATGGTGACATAAAGTGCTGCCAGAAGTCGCGACCGCAAACAGGTCGAGTGGCAATTCGCGGCGAAAGACATGGAGCCGGATTCGACAAGGAGTGATCCATCTTCAGCCGCTCGGTCCATGAGACACGAACGAGGCTGACGATGACACCGGGGACGGCTGGAACATGTCGTCAGCCAGGAAATATTGAAACCGTTTGGCAGCCGGTGGCAAAACATGAACCGGTAATACGAATCTTACTCCCAGACAAATGGACCATTGTTTGTTGTTTGCAAGCGCCACCGGCACAACGACTCCATCTAGCCCAACGCCGCAGTGTCCAGGGAGTCAAGCCGTCCAACGCAGACCACACACCCAAGGTGGCTGGGGTAGACAATACGGCTGCTTCCCGCCTGGGGCCCGAGTTCCCGCAGATTCCCGGCACCTACCTGGATATGCGCGCTGGCGAGTTTGGCTGGACAGCATGTACGACGTAGCTTGCAACTAGATCATGCTGGTCCTAACACAACCAACTTTGAGGCGGCAATAGCAGCAACTTGGCAGCCACAATTGCTACTTGCATAGTACACAGGTCTACTTGGCAGTCGATCCAATGCTATCGATTTCATCACCACCAAGCTCTGCTCTGGCTCGGTTATCATGCATTCTAGCAGGACTGTCGCGGCGAGACCCGTCAGCACAAAGACAACAAGACGAAAGAAAAGGAAACGGGAAAATCAATTTGCTGGCTAAATAATCTACTTTTATGCTCCTGAATCCCTATTTCTCTGCTCGTCCATTACCCGCCATTGATATGTTTCACTGCAATTACCTTGCTCACCAATCCACTTGTTGATCCGATCCATATGCCATCCACTAAATGATCGTTTGGCTTCATCGTCATCTTTCTTTACGGCATTGCCGAGCCGCATCTTGTTATACGCCAGGCCGCAAATGCCATCCCGATATCTCCACTGGAAGCAGTCCTCTTGAGAATAACAGACGTCTTTGCAGCTCGACGAGTTCTTATGCGCCACGAGCTCCATGTCCGATAGCTCGTCCGTCTTGGCCTTGTCCAGTTCGGACTCCTCGTACGTTCTAGCCTCGCGATCCAAGTAGTAGACGTCCTCACCCCCATTGTCCCAGTCTGAACGTGATTCGACCAGATGGGTAGCCACAAACCGGTAGTACATATCCTTGATTGTGATCCTCTTGGCAAAGTTTTGCCCTCGTTCGAAAGCGTACAAGTCGTTGATCTCCTCTCCATTGACGTGATGCAACGTAATCAGAGGCTGGCACCATTGGTCCTCGTAGTAATTGAACGTGCGAGGCTTGAACTCGTTGATGACCGGCCACTACCCCCATTTTGAGTCAGAACTTGTTCCCTTTGCTCCGTGTTGGAATGTTGGGGCTTCACACACCATGTTCTCAGGAGTAAGTCCCGTCTCGTTGAGCACAATCTCGCTCCACATAATGTCACCGCAACAGCCGTCCTGCGTTGCCTCATCATACTTGTTTCCCACTCCGGTTTTGCCAAAAAACATGTGTCGCATAGTTGCTTTTGACATGAGATATCCACTACCGCCATGTGCGAACGGAAACGACCCGGAATATTTCTCGTGACCAATGTAATGAAGCTTGTTGGGATCAACGCTCGGGAGCCACTCCATTAATGTTGGAAAGCTGACGTAGGTGTCGGCGTCGATGAAAAAGTACCAGTCATAGTCTGGTCGCATCTTGTAAGCTTGTTCTGCTATATGAACGTTCTTATATTTGTCTAGGTTCCAGCCTTCGAAACCAACATCATGATCCTCGTTGCATTGCTCATGTGCAATAGGACAGTCGTTTTGCCGGTGATAGATGTCGAAATCTCCATTTGTTCCCTTCACCGTCGACAGTACGGTTTCAAGGCTATCATGGACTGTATAGCCGGCAATATTCTCAGCCATGTCGCTAAAAAGAAGAAAATTGTGCGAAAGACACTTCAACGTTGTCAGAAGATGAACCGGAAGCTTTGAATATGCCTCTGATGCTCCAGTCTTTATGAGTATCAAAACGTTAGAAGTATCTGGGAACTCGTTACAGTCATTGTCTTTGGAGAGGGAGAGGTTGGATGCCGATATAGAGGTCTCATGTCCTACGAGAGCGCTGTCGGCAATATTGTCGTTTTGGGGGCTGCTTGCTGGGCCGTGTTTACATTTTGCCAATAGTCCTCGTAGACTGGAGAAACCGCAAGAGCTGCCATGACATATTCGACCGACTTGTTTCGATGTGAGCATCAGTGCCGACATGATGGCGCCGATCATGAGTGTAAAGAGGATTGCTCTTCGCCATCTTGACGATATAGTCTTGCGGCGCAGAAGGAACGGTGCACCCTGTTTCGCTAATATTGCTGGCATTTTTTGACAAAAATAGACATGATAGCTGAATAAAGTGTCGTTGCCGGGCAAGAAGAAGAGCAAATTCCCCGGCCCAAAAGGAAAACGAAACCCGTTCATGATAACGGCCCTCAAGCCACAGCCATCAACATGCAACGCCTTCGGACAGCAAAGAGTCTGGACTTGGGGAGGCGTCGCCGACCTTGTGGGTCGTGTGTCTCGTATACATCATTCCGTAGTGATTGCAGACAATAGCGCCGTGGTGGCACACGTTGCATTCCTTTCTTTGCCCCTTTCGGCCATCTTGGATCTCGCCACAAACAATCAAATTTCCGATTTCAGCACCTTGGGCGGCTACAAGCCGCACTTGCACTTCGTACCTGTAGGGGTATTCCATAGCGTCACTAAGCATTTGTCTCAGCTGAACGATCAGAGGAAAACCGAGTAAAAAGTTCAGGCGCGCTTGATCCAAAGCCCAGCAGTGAAACGGATATTTCGCGACGACAGTTCCAAATACGTTAGTATTGACTTAAATTCGTACTTGTGGCCCCTGTTAACAGAGAAAGCGCTGCTCAATTGGGAAGGAGATGTTGTATCTATAATGATCAATTAATTATACTTGAACGAGCACAGAAGCCTCGTTCTGGATGAGGTTGCAGAAGACGCATAAATTCACTTACCACAGCCCACATCACGCCAAGTATAAAGACAATTGCATGTGGAAACATCATGGTATGGCTCCGTGGAAGGTAGACTATTTAGGCACGTAAGTAGACCGACACAAAAGGCACCAAATTGGCCACAGAGGCGATATTGTGAATGCAGTAAAATTAATAATGACTCGTGGTTGCAACGAAACCTCCGTCTCAAAAAACTCACATCCTAAGCAGGGGAATCGTATTCAGGCATGTTTACTCCCTCGGCAACCAACTTTTTCATCCCCATTTCGGCTCTTCGAACGGCATCCTCATTGTGTAATCCGCTATGCCATTCAACAAGGAGATGATCAATGACCGTCCACGCCCGCATCTCTGCCATGTGCGGAATAACATCGTACTCGCTTCCTTCAATGTCCATCTTGACCACAACAAAGTCGTGGGGTAGAGTGTTCATTAAGAGCCATCTCGAGATATTAATGGCAGTGAGCTCGGTTCCGTTTGAGCCCGAGTCCACAGCGTCCGGGTGGTTGGCGTAAATCGAAGATCCCCAGTAGTCGTGCTCATCATTTATGGTATCCAAGTAAAACATACGAGTTCCGTCTCTGACATCTACAACCGTAGAGGGAAAGATGTTGACGTTGACTCCTCGAGAGCGATGTCGCTGCTTTGCCTCAACGAGCGCCGTGTTGAATGTCGGGTTGCCCTCGAAAAGGTAAATATCTATTTTGCAGGATGGAAAATGAGCCAGCATTCTCTTGGGAACTTGTGCAATACCGGCAAACTTACCAGCCTCCTCGTACCGTGCCCAGTCTGGACGAGGAAATTCGTACTGAAACTTGGCATCCTCTTTCCTCAGAAAGGCATCGAGTGAGTCACCAATGTTGGCACCAAGATCGACAAAAATATACCGAGGTCGAATGCTGCTGCGCCTAAAGGGGTTTTTGATAAAGCCCACGCCTTCGCGTGACGGCGAGAGGCTTAAGTACCCTATAAGAAAGAGCACAGCCCAAATTGCAACCAGAACAAGATGTTGGCTTGATCTTTTGATGCCCATTTTGACGGCGATGGATGGATCCGTGGCGAGAGAGAAAGGGCAAAGGGAATATCAGGGTCACAAGGAGACGCCATGAAGTAGTCGAGCAATCCGAGAACTAATTTTAGGTCAGGGTCCTTGGCGCGGCAAATGACGAAATACCCAGATCAAAATGACACGTCTGTGCGAACCAGGCTTCCCATTTAGAGCTTGCATTCCAGATGGCTTCGGTTAGTGACACGCTGTGTCGGAACCTTAACATGAATAGCAGCAGCAGCTTGTCTGTTTTCGAGCATACTAACATGCGCCATGTACTTGACAGATTGTCTTTACCCCACTTCTGTGTTGAAACAAAAGAAGCTTCAGCCAGAACAGGGACTGCTAGGAAAGCACGTTTCGTGTCTTGCCCATGGATACGAAGTCATGCGAGTACATCTATTGGGAGCTGTACGGAGTATGCATGAGCGCAGTAGCCCACCAGACCAGACATTACTAACCAGACCCGATGGGGTTGGGAACTCCATAACCCGCACCCCTTGGCGTGTTTCACATTGATATAAAAAATGGGAAGATGTCAATCATTTTCCACTACGCGCCTAGTAGCCTTTAATTTTGACTTTTAAATTTGACCCTTAACTTTAACCTTTAATTTTTAAGTAAATATCACGCTTTCCACTCAATTACACGGAACTTACATGCAAGGGTGTGGCAGCCTGGATGTGTGGGTATCAAAGGCGGGCGCGATGTGGCACTGGGGCTACAGCGCTCATGCATACAGCTCCCCATAGATGTACTCAGTCATGCTCTATTTCTCTACCCACAAATCTGACATGATGGCGTAACCCTAAAGAAACCGCCTAAAAGAATGGACGCTTTCATGCAAGATCTTAGAGTTGTTGACATTGGTCAATCCTGGCCTCTTGAGCTGACAAAATTTGAGTGGGCAAGGTGCCTACCTACTCACCGTGCGATTGAATCTTTACCAAGTATACCCTTTCTGCCTCGATATCATGACCTTTTATCAAGCGCATTTGGGAATATTTGCAGCAGCAAACACCTACCTTGTATGGTCGCAGCACAGAGGGTCGAGCACGAAACATGATGCGACAACACCTTGCCATGTCGCGGCCATCGAAGGCCACCAAGACACAAAGCCAAGCGCCGAGATTCACAAGTTCCAACTCGACTTCTTTCTTCCATATACACTAGCTACAGCAGCAGACTGGCTGCAGGTCAGTAGAAAAAACATCATTTATTGTGGTGACCACTGAGTTAATACGTGGTAGGGTCCGCATATATATGCCTTATACAAGTATGATAAACATCTCTCCGAGAGGATGGTTGCTGCCCTGTACTCTGTAGGGTTTATCTCGGGTGCCATCAGTGCATCCTTCGTCGGCGGCGCAGCCGATAGATTTGGGCGGAAGAAGGCGTGTTTATTGTATTGCATTCTTTATATCATCACATGCTTGACCATGATTAGCGACAGCTTGCCGATATTATTCCTGGGACGATTGGCCGGCGGGGTTGGCACGACGCTTCTCTACAGTGTTTTCGAGGCTTGGATGATCTCCGACTATCACGAACGAGGCTTACAGGCTTTTGCATTGGAGCTTGGTCCTATATTCAGTGCCATGACTACTATTAGCTGCCTCGTTGCCATAGTATCTGGTGTTCTAGGCGATGTGCTTGTTACAGCATCTGGCACAAGAATTTGGCCCTTCATGGTTGCTATTGCCTGTTGCTGTGGCTCCGGTGCGCTGATATGGCTGAACTGGGTAGGTTATATCCGAGCCTGCATCAACACTACTGCTGCTAATAGATGTACAGCGCGATAATTTCGGTCTCTGTTCGCTGGGTCATGGATCGACAGACGGCATTCGATCTGGGGTTCGAGCCATCACTCGTGATGCTCGCGTTGTGTCGCTTGGCCTCATCTCATGCGTATTCGAAGGCACCATGTACCTCTTTATTTTCTTCTGGTCTGCTGCCTTGCAGAGTTCCAGGATAGCAGCAGGCTCAACCGAGGATCTGCCCTTTGGACTCATCTTCTCCAATTTTATGTGCGCCATGATGGCCGGGTCCGCATTGGTTACCCGCCTTATTCAGCGCTCAAACGGATTGCGAGGCTCAACAGATGTTCTCCTTATTGTGGTCTTGCTAGCTGCTTGCTCCTTGGCCATGGCTGCTGGGCTCCGGAGTGAAACATCGGTATTCTGGACCTTTTGTCTTCTGGAAGCTTGCATCGGCGCTTACTTGCCCGCCATGGCGAGCTTGAAGAGTGAATTGGTCGAGGATAACGCCCGTGGAACGATTTACAGCATTCTGCGTTTTCCTCTCAACGTCTTCGTCGTGGTTGGGCACAGTCTAGACAAGGAAGGTATGTTACTGCCGGACGCACAAAGCCCACTGAGTTGTCTGTCGTCTAACAAGCAAAACAGGGAGTGAACATCGCAATAGTGTATTTTTAGTTTGTAGCGCGCTACTAGTCGCGTCCTTTTTCCTTGCAAGAAGATATTTGCCGTAGCACGGAGATGAGAGTGGCCAGGGACAAGGTCTCCGGGCGTGGATCGCTCAAAGGACAGAGGAAGTCAATTTGGCTCTCGATGCGTCGGCTTTTGAGCCTTGGCTCCGATTATTGGCAGTAATACGAGTACAACTAACAAGAAACTACAAGTAGCCACAAAAGAACAGCGTGACTCACAACCAATTACGCTTTCAACCTGTAGTCGATGGCTTCGTGTTGGGCCGCCTCCGCCAAAATGCTCCCGTGGCGCAACACTAGCAATGCTACTAGCAAATGGCCTATCTGTCCGTTCTATTGGAGTAGCACACTTAGCTTTTGAACATGGAAATACGTAGCACTATTCCGTGAAATCTCATCATGTACTTGTTATTTTACAATGAGGAAGGGAGTTCAAATGTTATTCCCGCATCATGAATGAATCGAAACCACAATGCATTGCACTATGAACTCCTTGTTGTTCCTCATCTTCGTTTCTGAAAATACGAGCCGTCAAAAAGTTGAGTTTGATGTAGTTGGAACCCATATTCAATGGCTTCAAATTAGCCAACTAGACTACTGATATCAAGGATTTCACGACACTGAGCTATTACATCAAGTCTGCTTGTTTAATTAAGCCTAACCAAAAAGCTGCAGGACCCGTGTCATGTGTGAAAATGCTACGTTGAATTGTTTCTGCTATCCTCAGTGGGGATTATCATACAATCTATATATTGGAAGTCGCCGTTGCATAATAGAGGTACATATTTTCTGCTAAAATATTATAATTGCCAATTTTGGGAGGGCGGCTTGGCTTCTATTGTGGAAGTCGTTCGAGTACTGTCATGCAAGGGGCGATTTGTTCGATGCTCCTTAATCCCGCCCCCGGAAAGAATAAATTATGAATTAACTGCTCGGTTTGCTGACTCGCTTTATTTGATTATAGCTAAATAGTAGCTAGGGGGCTGAATTGATGACTCGACAAGTCACTCCTTTACAGCCTGCATAGTTCTTTCATCTTGCTTATAAGAGTTCCACAATCTAGGCGAGAGAACTACAAGTCCTGTCATGATAATCAAGGCCGCAAGAATAACCCGTCGTGTTTTGAGACGCATGAAGCCAGCGTTGTATACTAATGTGCCTTTCCACCAACTGAATCTCCATGCTGAACCAGCTTGGCTTACCCTGGGCAACTGATTGTACCCTAACGAATAGTATATCAAGCCAGCAAGGGCACTCGTGTAGCCTACGGCCTGGAGAACTGTAATTTGCGCGTGCCAGATCATGAATGACACAATGATAAGCAGGATATTCTTCAAAATTCCGGCGAGTGTCATTACTAAGCCAGATGTCTGTCCTATCTGCCATTTGTTAGCTGAAATGTTTATTGGGAGCAAGTAATGTGAAGAGTTTACCAGACAAACACTGGAAATATTCGGCATGAACGCAATTAGCGCGTTGAGGAATAATAGGCCAACGCCTACATCCTGCACGGCATGCCATGAGATATCGGCGACCTCGTTGGTAGACAAGGCAATGAGAAAGTTCATCAAGCAGCAGGTAGGGGCAAGGTAGTACAGCCCAACTAGAGGATCCATCTTCAGCCCATCGCTACTCAACAGAAGCTGAATCATGATGAGGCGAATCGACTCAGCAACAATGCCACCCGTCTGATATAGAAATCCTACGAGTGAAAACTGTATCTCGCCTGTAGAGGCAAGTATAACACTGCCGACAACCCATAGAATATTCAGAATCGTGGTCAAGGTAGGGTTTGCGGTGCCGGCTACCCAGGCAACGAATAGCATCACCGCTGGCGCTGTGGTCTTTAAGATTTGTATAAACGGAATAGAGAGGTACAGGTAAGCTATATTTGAGGTTACAAGAGATAGAGAGTAAAAGATGCTGATGGGTAAAATAGCGAGAGCATAAATATGTGGAGAAATTCATTTGTTCCTCCGCGAATCTAGAAGTTCGGTGGTGTGTGCTAGGACTTGCGTTGCGATGGTTGCAAAAAATAGGCGCCAAAATGTTAGTAGAATTGCTATGTAGTTTATTGTTAGCTGGTATATTCCGCATACACT
Source organism: Metarhizium humberi (assembly GCA_020102295.1). Lineage (NCBI taxonomy): Eukaryota > Fungi > Ascomycota > Sordariomycetes > Hypocreales > Clavicipitaceae > Metarhizium > Metarhizium humberi. Next base: position 230,031 of record JACEFI010000027.1, read on the forward strand.
ATGCGAGTTTATTTCATGTCGATTGGAAACAAAATGAGCCTTATTCGCCCAGGAACCAGGGGTCTAGCCTTACGGAAATCTTGAGAAGTAGTTAGTATATGATCTTTGCTTTACACAACAAGTATTTGCTGAATTAATATTATTTCAGGGAGCTATACGGAGCCTCCGCGTGTCTATAAGCCACTTATTAAAGAGAATAGTACCATTAGAAATGATAATCCATGAGCTTTCATAGCAAAGGTATAGCGTCAGTATATGATGTTGGAGTTTGTTGTCATAAGAAGAGTCAATAAGTAGGGGTTCACATACGAAATGCACACAGCGGTGCGAATGGTCTTCCTGCCTGGACATTCTATCATCTGAGGACTGGCGTGTTTCTCAAGAACATGATTTGCACCGGACGTGACATATTGTCCTGTGGATGAGGCCATCCCGTAGTGCAATTGCGTTTGCGATTCAATGAAAAGTAACCACAGCGGCGATAAATCGAAGGTATTTGTTCTGTCAGCAAGAGCGACTGATCTACCAAAAACGTACGGCTTTATTGCAGATTATTTAGGGCCATGTCTCACAAGTAATTCCACGCTCCCGCGACCGAATGCCGAGAACAAGTACCAGAACATGGGGACAAGCAGCGACAATATGAAGACAGGAATGCACTGCGTCCGCCTGCTACAGTACAATGCCTTTGGGCTCGACGAGACCAAGCCCGTGCCCATTTAGTAGGCCTCAGATGACATATTTAACATCCTTACACGAGGATCTAGTCGATGGCGTCAAACTATCTCGTTCCGCCCCAGAGCCATGTGGCGTGGTCGCAGCCAGCCAGGCCCGTGGGTGGGTTCGAACAAGTCAAGTCTGATCCGGTAAATCTCATCTGCACGCTAGCTGGGCGATGCATACGCCATCTAATAAAGGCTCTATCCCCTACTGGAGATACGAATGGGTGTGCTTGCCGGAAGTCTCAGCCAGGGAACACTAGTAAACCAAACTGACCACACACACAAAACAAGACGACATTGTGGCCTTCTACCAATCTATTGAAGTAGTTGGGAATTCAGTGACGCAATACTGACAACCATGAAACTGTTGGGTCCGTTCAAGCGCAGAGCGGTGATACTGGCAATTGCCCGGACGGCCGACCGGGAGTTGCTCGCTTTGGCAGAGATGCGGTGGAAATTTCCGAATATAGCTTCTACTGTCAGCATAACATCGTCATTATTGTGATGGTCAAAAATTGGTGATCCAGCTGACATGTACCGCTGGGCTTCGATCAAAAACCCACGAAACGGCTAGTAAATATAACCCTCGTTGACATGAATCTATAGTTTAAAGCGGAATATGCTTGCCTGCTAGTCATATACACTGCGGCATCAAAGTATATCATAGGTTAGTTACCGACAACTTGTACTTGATCTAGCCCAATTTATTCTTCCTCCAGCCGTAGTCGTGTAGTTCAAAATGGCTGTAGGACCTGCCAAGCTACTAAGCCAGCCTCCTGCCTCCGTCGGAGAAGATAATAGAGCCGGTCGCAGACCCGTCCTTCATGGCGTACAAATAGGCCTCGGCGACATCTTCCGGACGACCCAGCCTCTTGGTAAGAGTTTCCGCTTCATACATGTCAATATACTCCTGTGGCAACTTGGCAAGCAGTTCAGTGGCCACGGGTCCAGCGGAAACCAGATTGACGCGCACAGGAGCGAGGTCAACAGCCAAACCACGTACTAATCCTTCCAGGGCCGTAGAGGCCATGCCAGGGACGACCCAGCCCTTTACCGGTTTGTGGCCGTTTACCCCGTTTGTGAGCGTGACTGATGCATCCGGCGAGTGCTGAAGAAAGTCGTTTGCCGCCACAACTTTGGCCAAGATGGTGGACGAGTACACTCGCAATCGCAATGAAAGATAAATGTCGTTGGGTGTAGTCTTGGACACAGGCGGAGCTGCATGGGCGTCGTCGGCAGTGAAAACAATGTGATCTATCTTGGATACGCCATTATTGGTGATAGTGTTGAACATGTCCTGAAGTTGGGCTTCCAGATTGTCCACATCAGCGAGATCACAAACAGCTGTTGTGATTTGACCTCGAGTAGACTCAGAGTATGAGGCCTCGAGTCGCTTTGTAGCCCCGTCGAGTCGCTGCTGATTAGAGCCGCATAAGATGACATTGGCACCATGTTCAATAGCAGCCTCTGCAACAGCGAAGCCAAATCCTGAAGTGGCCCCAAATATGACAATGCGCGCGTTGCGGAGTTTGTGGATATACTTGAAGTTGGCCATTTTGTAAAACTGCAACTTGTAGGGTCGGTGTGAGGAGTCAGTAAGAAACAACAAGGCTCGTCTAAGAATGAATACTTGTTCGGATCTTGTTACACCTCCTTTTAATTCTACTCAGTGTCTTTAAATACTTTCAGCTATCGTCCTCATCATATTACTGCCAGACAGTGGTTTGTGAGCGGACCGCTTGCGGACTTTGATGCGCGTGGGCCACGCGGGACGCGCGGAAGCATAGCACACCCCCTCGAATCCCATAAGCATTGGGCAGAACATTAAAATTGGGCTCGGCACTTCTCTTGGGTCCATATGATGATGCCGTCCACGTTTGATGGTTTAGAGATTTGGGTGGAATCCAAGGGTGGTCAAATCGTGGTATATACGCTTCAGTTTGCTGTAGATATTCCACAACTTTCTCCAGCAACGGGTGCCGTTGTTGTCTCAGTTAACTGCCAAATTCGGAGCAAGGCTGAAGATGTCAAAACCAATTTCACATGGGATCAAGAAAAGGAGATGCGTAGCCACCTCCATCAACAAGCGCAGGGTTAGAATATGCCATTCGCCCAATTCAGAAACGTGACAACTGTGTCCCAGGTAGCGGATTTATTCTCCGATGGACTTCACTACAGTAGCTTTTGCGGAGCTACGATCCGGGCCTGGAAATGCCCTCTGCGGATCGATAAGCAATGATGAATCTCTTCTGCTTACAAATGCCGCTTAGTCAGGTACAAGCTTGAGGTGTTTAGCCTACCATGACACTCCAGCGTCGTAAATCTCAGTTGCTGAAAGCTACATAGCTGCCCACAATGAAAAGACGGGATAGTGCTCCTGCCGTCCGCAATGTCTTGCCCACGCTGTTCGATTGTAGTACGGCAATGAATACACAGTAGTAGCATGTGTAGGGTATTTGGGTCCGAATCCGTGGCAAGAACGCAACCAGTGGTCAGCCAATATCAAGGCAACCAAAGTAAGCCCGAAAGCTTTTTTAAATAGAGCCTCGCACTGCACCGGGTAACTAGATTTTTAATTTCAATATGCCTCCTACTCGAGGAGGGTTGCCCCCTTCCAGTCGCTGGTCTCCAGCCTCTAGAGAGGTACGAGGATAGGGTAATAAATAGATAACTCACTACATCGTTGGGTTCTTGAGACTGCATCAGGCCGAATCTCGTTAAGCTAAGAGATATAGCACACTCGTATTGTGGTGATAATGTCAAGTCGATACAATAAAGCTGGCTCCACCTTACCCGTAGACAAGTCATCAACACCAAAGACAACAAGAAAGTTCGTGGCTGTCCAGCCTCATAGCATCAAGGGCGATGGCTGGAGCTATAAAATGCCAATCAGTATACACGGCCTGCCAGTGAATCGGGGTGTGTGATTTGCATCACGCCACAGTCAGAACCAGTTCGTGAATTCAGCGTCCAGATCCACATCTTCCCGGCGATTTGCATTCCAGACCCAAACCAGGCGAACTCGAAACGGATCCGGATTCATTCGTCACAATTCAACGTGCATCCACAAGATGGCGTTATACTCTGACGGGACCTGGGACTGCATTCGTTGTCCACTCGTATTCTGCGCCACGCCCATCTTCCTCCATATCCTGACATCGCATTCAGTGTTGGTCCAACACCCTACTCGCCCAGCATGCATTTCGAATTTACCTTGTACCTAGACGAAGAGAATTTCATTACTCTACATAGTTTCTATGGGCGCGATGCTTGAGTTTGCTTCTTGTCATCTTCTTCAGGTTCCCTGCGTTGACGAAGCCAGCATTTCAAACCTGGAGCAACTACCATGGAGTCTCCGAAATGTCTTACTGCCTCCCACGCAGCTCGTTTTGGTTGCCGAAGATGTTTTTGTACTCCTCGCGGCATGTTGTCCATCATTGCAGCCCCCTTCTGCCGACTCATGGATGCAAGATTCGTGTTCTCGATCGCAGCTACTTCGGTGTTGATCACTAAATACCTCCACATACACGTCCATTTACAAGCTCTAACGTCGACCGAACTCTCCAAATGGTCACTTAGTTTCTTTGCACAAGACACAGTGGTTTTGCTTTTGCTGAGGCTACTTCTTGATTCAGAGCCATTCACCCGCACTACGGGCCGCAGGGTTCGCTTTCTGCTATTCACCATTGCTTCAATCGCCACGTCGATACAACTAGCAATTGCAACGATCAACACGACTTTTTTCCTCGTGATTGGGTCAGAGCCTCGTTGGCGAAATGTCGGCATAGTCGCAGATTCGTCATCGTGGTCAACATTTGCCGAGGGCCTCCCAACCTGCCTGATGGCATTCGCAGGCCTTGTATTTACATCATTCATGCTTATGGGCATTCCTTATTTCTTCGCCAGCATGGCGCTCGAAGTTATCAAGACTCTTGCAGCCGCGATTTTTAGTAGGTTGAAAAGCTGTGGTCGAGTTTCAGCCAGCTCAAAATATGGAAAACTTGCTCGAGATGAGGAAGAGCTCTACGAGTTGGAGCACAAGGACACTATGCAAAGGCCTAGAAAACATAAAAGTCGGCTTTCCTGGCTCTTGTATATTACGACTGGCGTATATCTCATAGCGCAGGCTATTACGTTTATTTTGAGGCCCAATGAACACGCCTTCGTCTTTTTATCGTGGACTTCGATTGCCCTTCCCATCGCCGACATTCTCAGCACCAACTCGCCGCTGACACTGTTACTACCGGTATATGATCTCGATATAACGGAGAAATGGGATGGGAAAACGGCATTGGGAGAACCCAGTCGGTGGGCTTGGCTGCCAAACACTGACGACCCTCCGTCGGGTTTCAGTGACTGGTATGAGCCGGAACAAACACACTATAGCTCGGCTTTGGACCCATTAAACCAAACCAACTTTGAGGGTGATCTGCTTCCGTCCCTACGTGGGAAGCTCGGTGACGTTAATATCCGGCATGTTGTGATTATTCTACTAGAGAGCACTCGCCAGGATGTATTCCCCTTTAAGAAGGATGGGTATATGTGGAAGAAGCTTGAGGAAACTTGGGACAACCAAACAATACCAAGCGACGTGCAAGAGCGACTTGCAACTCTGACAAAAACTGCCAACTTTATTACGGGCGACTATAACGACGGCTTTGACCATCCTGAGACGAGGCGCCGTGGTGGTATCCATGCGATCCACGGCACCCCGTCTGCGACATACACACTGAAAAGTTGTGCGGGAACACTTTGTGGCATCAGCCCACTAGCAGTTGATGGCAATCAGGAATATTATAGCCATATTTACCAGCCATGTCTCCCACACATCTTCAAGCTCTTCAACGACATGGACCACACCTCGGCCCACAGCCCTGTAAATCGACAGTATACTGAATACAGTTGGAACAACTCTTTCCTCATGTCAGTGACTGGCCAATTTGACAGCCAGTATGAGTTGATGGAGGGCATCGGCTACACAGACGATGAGCTTATCGACGTGGAATACTTGGAGAGTGACAGAGCCACTTTCCCTCCCCCCAACCGGTCCTATGTGAACTACATGGGCTGGGAAGAGGAAGCTCTCGACGAGTATATCGTTGACGCATTTAGAGCAGCAAGGGAGAATAACACACGACTGTTTCTCACTCACCTCACTAGCACGGCGCACTACCCATACGAAATTCCCGAGACCGCAACATATGTTGCCCTTACACCAGAGGGTAGTGGTAATTGGGCGTATGACATGTCCATGTATCTCAACGCTGTGGGCTACGTCGACCGCTGGGTTGGTAGAGTCCTGGATATCATCGAAGAGCAAGATGCCACCAACGAAACACTCGTCGTATTTGTCGGCGATCACGGTGTCCCCCTAGCAGAGACGGGTGGAATATCACCATGGGGAGTTCCAAACATTGGAGGGTTCCGGGTGCCCCTCGCCTTCTCTCACCCCAATTTACCTACTATTGAGATCCAGGAATCGGTCACGGCCATGTCTGTCGTACCAACTATACTGGATTTGCTCATCGAAACCGGCTCACTCTCGTCGTCGGAACTGCAGGCCGCGCACGATCTTCTACGAAACTACGAGGGCCAGTCGCTTATCCGATCACTCAAGGCGCCGGACATGGCTTCAGAACAGCGATGGCAGTTCACAGCTGTAAGCCCTGGCGGTCAAGGAGTCTCGGTGCGTAGCATGGATGAGCCTCGCTGGCGCTTAGTAGTTCCTCTAATTGAAGACTTGGAGTGGTGGTTCAGTGATCTTGATAAGGATCCACATGAGGAGGATCCTACCGGATCCTTTGGCTTTGCGAAACTATTACAAACTGTGGAAGAGAAGCATGGTATAGGGGCCGCCAAGTGGGCTGAAGAAGCGGCTTTTGTGACACGGTGGTGGGTGACGGAAAACCACGAGAGATGGCGGTATAATCCTGAATGGAAAGATAATGCACGAGGGTAAAGCGTGAATACATAGCAATAGAAATATGAGTGTTTCGATTTATCTGGGACAGGGCCTGCTCATGTCAATTCCTATAAATTGCCACTAGCGAAACCGCTTGCACCAAATTATGAGGTAAAACCCCTTGGATGATGATGTCTGCTGTCTCCGCCAGATGCTTTCTCTGGAATGCGCTGAGACCGAGATCCAGGGAGGCAAGACTGCCCATGTATCAATAAATCTTGTTGTTTGGGAGCTGGCCATCCGTACGCAGATGCTGGTCGTCTGTTGAGGTTGCAATGCAGAGTACCTTGTTTGCTGCTGATGATTGTAACAGGCGCCGAAGTAGACATCCCCATAGAAAGCACGTGGACCCGGTGAATAGGATTTCAAGCTTTTTCGCTTTCGCTACTTTAAATAGCGAGTTGTGGCAAATAGCGAGAGACGGTCAACCTAATGTAGCAGAGATTTCGACACAGCTACCTCCCCTTCCCAGTTAAATTTCCGATCAACCTCATCCTCTTACCCCTGTTTTTGTTCAAGGATATGCCGCGCCATTTTCTGGGCGAAACTTGTTCCCGTAATAGTCGAATCTCGCCCTGACGCGTTGACTGTCGTTCTCTACTGGCCTGGCCCAGTAGATAATGCAGTTTCACACCTCCGAGGCAAAGTACTGTCGGGAAGCAGACGTCCAGATAACCTTTGTCGCCGGTGCAGTGAAACCGTTGGCCCACGTCTAGAAGAAACTTGCTCAAAGCCTCCTCTGACGAATCCAAACCCTCCAAGAAGAGCCCAGCCAGAGCCACCGATACAGATTTCACCGGTATGATTTACAGGCAGAGGCAGGCGAGGAGGACCCAGAATTCGTACATGTACGGAATAATTTGGAAGCGCTTTACCGACAGCGTATCTGGCCCCCGCTGGCTAGAGTGCAAATCGTCTATTCCAAGCACCAGTTGACATGTCAAAGCCGTATGCCCTTAGGATTCCCTATTGAGACGTGTACAAACTTGAATCTAGGGATACATAAACGGCACCAATGTGGAGGATAGCCATTATGTCACGTATTGCATAGCGTGATGCAGCCGCCTCGTACTCAGAGAATCCTAGACTCAGCAATTAAGAAAACGTATTGTAGGCGTCTGACTCCGCCATTTGCTTCGACAGGAGCAAAATACGGGATTGGGTTTGGGACATTAGTGCCCTTCGGATTACATCCAGTATAGCGTCAAACTCTTTTCCCGGTTTAGTATTGAGGATGGAAAATATCATGTGTTTCCCAGATTGAATGACTTCTCAGTTTCAAACGACCCGGCAGTTGGTCTGCTGTCGGTAGAGGAGGCATCTTTTTGTGAAGTGTCGTCAATGGTCATCCTCAGAGTTGGCACTACTAAGAGAAACACTCGAAATGTTGGGATGTATTTTCTCTGAGATGGCATGGACTAGAGACTCTATGCCAGTCATTGCACTTAATTCAATGATCTAAAAACCCTCTACTGTCGCGTACATTTTTGGAGTTGTCCTGCCATCAAGGTTTAGTAGTCATCTGAAGATAAATCACATCACAGCGAGGGCTGATGTATTTTGCTTCAACAGCTGTACGACCAAGTTTGTGTCAATTAAACCAGACACAATCAATTAACTTCTGTTGGACTACTTGCTACTCCTGGCTCAACGCACGCGTGAGCCCGGAAACTGCTGTTCCCTACTGCAAGGGACGAACACAGTATCGTACCGATAAACTCGACGAATTGACTGCATGTGTTACAAAGAAGCGTGGGATAATATAATGATCTAGCGAGTATATTAACAACTGACTAGATCATTGTTCTAAATATTCAAGGTTGGGGAAGAAGAAGAAGAATAAAGAAACGAAAAGCCTGTGAAGCTCTTCAGTTCCTGAGCTCGCTACTGCTAATATTTATTGGTAGATTCCCGGCCAAGCACGCCGGGGCAGCAGTGAGCGTGCAAGTCGAGTCACCACCGGGCCTAGCCCGTCATATCAACGACCTTGCTTATTGCAAATACTTCTAATCGCGAAGTTGGGTTGCGACTTGCGCGGGCGTTCTTTCTGCCACCAGATCTGCTATGAAGTTGACTTCTTTCGCACAGTGCCTCCAAAGGTTGCCCTCATTTGTCGGTTGTTCCTCCTCCTCGATTTGAAGGCTTTCATCTTTGAAAACAGATGTATTCAATGTTTGTAACTAGCCATGTCTCTTTTATTAGTACCCTGCATATTCTCTTGCATAACTTATATATCGAGGGGGTACGAACTGTCTTATAACATAGGAAAATCCCGAAATACCGATTATATGACATAATTGTGGGTATCATGTCATTGTTGTCCAGGGGTTCTGCAACTTCCAGCTCAATCGTTTGGGGAATTCTAGCCTCAATCTTCCTAGCAGAAGCCAGACAGCAAAGGGCCGCAATGATAGCGAGATGCTTCATAATGTAAAGGTAATAGTCAAGAAGCGAGAATGAGCAGTATTGTATAGTTGAGAAAAGTAAATTACTGCGAGAATCTTGAGGCTTTTCATAGTATTTATATCTAGTTAACTTGCTACAGTCATGCAATTTGTAGAAGCGTGGCTAAGCTTTTGCTTCATTCTGCTGGAATCATACGATTGCAATATGTCAATACCAGTAGCAAGTTTAATACAGGGGACAGGTGCGCCGACATGTGCTTCTGCCGAGATCATGGGCCAACTGGGTAAATTGTCTTTCAGATCGCAACGAATTATACTCCAATGTCTCTTATGCGTTCCCTTGCAATTTAATAACCCAGCCGCAAAGTCTAACCGGCCGGCCATGCCAACCCGACGTCCACTGCTATTCCAGAATTCTGCCGAACTGCCGATATTCCGCTCACCAGCCTGTCCCTGTTATATGTCTGCGCCACCAAAAGTGGAGGCCTCGTACAAATGGAGACCGTAATGTACTGTCTGGTCACATAGAGCCATTGATCGGCAGCCGCTCAGATATTCATTGACGCGACAGTTCAACGGTGCAATCTTCAATAGTAAGCGTCCAAGTCTTGGATTTTATTACGCACTTTATGCAACTGCCCAGTCCGAGCTGCCTACCCTGCTAGCCAACCTGCAGCATCACCCATGGCCATATGCCAAGCTGTGATGAACAAGCACTAGGGCCTTGTAAAGTCTGTGGGCGTGCGCAATACTGGACGAAGGACGGCCGAGCAACGGCGAAAGTTGACGTCCGGCTGCATCTCCGACACAAGTGGAGTCTGTGTCTTGGGCTGTGCTAGACGAAATACTCCTAGATCATGCCGCCGTGAATCTTGCGCGAGTCTAGTATAAATGTTTTGCTATAGTTAGGTGAGATACATTTGATGACAAGACCTTGGCAGGCGTGGAGAACAACTCAATTTATCCACGAACAGCCTTTCGTATTATAGGTCTTCTATTATATAAGAAGTTGGTGAGAGCCTTAGGCCTCAGGCCTCGTTATATCAAGCCGGGTTTCACCATGTGCCATATTTTGCCCGTAGCCGACTTAGACCGCGCTTGAAGCTTTGGTAGAACCGCATCTGAGCTGCCATTCCTCAATCCTTTCAGACTCGCATGCTTTACATGTGACTCGCCAAGTTCCAATACTTTTGTTGACATAGACCAGCGCGGCAGATAGTTTATCCCAATCAATTGGTTTGGATGCCCTAAGGCCTGAAGCCGACCAACACTTCTCGTTTCCCCCCAGTTGATCTTCGGCACCGTAAGTATCTTTATACGGTCCGTTCGAAATAATATAAAATGCCTCCAGCGAGGCTATCCTGTCTTTTGGAATTTCCTGCGCTGTAACCCATGTTTCAGTAGCCCACGTCGGCATTGCTTGACACTCTGGCTGGTTATTTGTGTTTGGCTCAGCCGAAGTTATTACAGCCCCAAGATACCATGCGGCCATTTCGGTAGCCCAATCCTCATCACTGCTCCTAGGCATACCGAGACCTCCTTTCCGGATTATTTTTGCAGCCTTGTCAATGTCTTGTTGCTCAACCTTGCCGCCATCTTGCAATCTTTGTTGGAGTTGGTCTCGAAATGTAATTAAATCCTGTGTTGCCTCCTCGAGATCCAGCGTCTTTCTGCTAAGCTCGTCACAAATTTGGAGCAGATCGCTTTGTTGATTAGTCTTGGTCGGATTTCCACAATCCTCAAAGAGTTGAATAAGCGAGTTTCGCATCTCGTTTTCTTCTTGAACAGCTTGCTGCTCATTATGCCCGTGGAGTCGCTGGCACGCCTCATCCACAGCGCTCTTATGTCGTTGTTCTCCTCTCAAATAGCAAATTATTCTCAACTTGAGCTCGTTGCCAAAAATTTCAGGTACTTGCTCCCCTCCAATTTTCTTTTGAACAGACGTTATTGAATCATCAAATGCCTTTGCAGCACGTCCGATTGGGCTATCCCACTCCTTGAGTTTATCCAAAGAAGATTTCGAGAGAGGAAGCAAGATATCGATTGTTACTAACGATCGTGTTTGTTTATACGCAGAGACTTTTTGAAGTTTTAGCAAAGCTTCTGCAGCAAGCTCTGGGAGACGCTTTTCGGCTCGTCTAAACTTGTCGTTTGCTTGTTCACAGTCAGGTATAATTTGGCTCTCCTTTTTATATTGTCGACGTAGAATTGACTATTCCCTCCCATCAGTTTAAGTTTTATACTCCCCCAACTTTGCAAGGTTGAAATCAAAAACAAAGAGTTATTATTCAAGAAGCATGCACTTACGTTAGGCTGCAATCGAGTTGTACGTGCTTTCGGCATGTTTTTTGGGGCTTTCAAAATAGTTTTTGGGCTTTGAAGGAGTTCCTTATCCCTCTTGCCAGACCCGCAAACGCTTTCTTGTGATCCCCATAGCTTTTGGATCCTGATATGCTTTGTAATTGCGCTGAGAGCCTGGGTACCTCGAGACAGCTTCTCATAAACGCAAGAGCTTTGCGACGCACTACCCCAACTGATAGAGATGGCAGTGCTAAGTCCTATTAGAGCTAATAGGTAAACTAATGAAGTTCTCATATTTGTATTTCGGGGTTGCAGTGGAATGCTAATGTAAATCAAGGCGAACTGTCATTATTTGGGAGACAAATTGGGAGGAGAAACCACAAAACCGGGGAACGAGAAGGAAGCTGTCCTTATCCGTTTCTATATGACACGCGGTATCTTATATAAAAGACAAGTCACGATTTCTGAGTATGTGGGCAGCCTGGTAAGTAACTTGGTATCTCCGTAATATGCTGGTTAGGCATTCTCTGCCGCTCCTTGGCAGAGTCGTCGTACTTACCAAATCCATCCAGGAGGTCGAAAAAAGCCTTGACAGCCAAACTACCCTTGCCGCAGCGCCGACAAGACCTCTAGTGTGCGTAGTGAAGTTCACAAAAGAAATTAATTGCCAGGGCTAAAAGTAATAAGAGAACTGGAGGAGGCTATATCTGCGCGGCTACGGTTTCCTCCTGCTGTTGGTCTGCGACTCATTTATCCTGGGCTATAGCAGGGCTGGTATCTCTCTTACGGCCCCGTGTGTTAAACAAATCTGGTGGAGTAAAAAGAAGACCGTTGTGGGCTACATATGTATCCCGTCCTGCCATGGGCCGGTGAGTAGAAGGAACCGTTGACGGGCAAGAGTTAATTTGACACGTCCCCACACATCATATTAGCAGGCTACTATTTTGGCACTAGCCTCGCTCCTATGCCTGACGATTGCATCTGTGCATCCATGTCCTATTTACTACGTTGAATCGCGGTAAGGAGTCCGCTACTTAGTTCGCTGCAAGCACTTATGTCTAATTTGCTCTAAAGAGTCTGACGGGATCCGCACCAGCAACATTGGCTGTAAGTGAAGTTGGGTCGGAAGGAATCTGAACCTGTCGGATGAGGTTGTATTTGTTGACTGAAATACCATGTAACTACGGCGTGGGAGAAAATAAGTAGTTGTGACAGGGTGACCTGGAAGTCTTCCAAACTTGGCATAAATGACACGCCCCCTTTTCAAGCATACAGAGAATAGGTAAAACAAAAAAAACCCCTAGCAAGAAGATTAGTAAACAATAAGCCTGGCATAACGTGAAAGGAGGGGAAATTCTCAACTGGTAATCCAACCTATGGAGACAAGATGAATAAAAGAGGGCACGAGCGTGCCGTTATGGAGAATCTTAGCCAGGAGGAGACCCTAGTGAACTCACAATGTTACTACGGGAGAGCTAGAAGAGCCATCAAGCAGCGACTGAAAATTCCATGTTGACCCAATCGCATTCTCGTATAATAATGGCACAAAAGAGAACATACTAGAAGCAGTTATCAAGTATTAGAACATAGTTATATAGTATGTGGACCCTACGAAAATATGGCGTGTTTATAACAAGATGCTACGATAATGACATCTAGCTGATCACGACTATACGAAAGGACTATTATTGCAGCTTCATCCATTACAGTAGTCAAGTTCATATATCTAAGAGAGAGAAAATACAAAACCCCGATAGCAAGAGGTGAGAAACAGTCGTGGCCAACTCGAAACGTCTTAAATCTCTTCCAACAGCACAGCAGATTACATTTATGCAACTCAGATGCCACTAAAGAGCCATCTTACACAGATACCGGTCCCTTCATAAAGACGTTCGCCTAAAATCATGTTTGCTGTACAGCACACTCTCTCTTCTCTCCTCATTTTTATCTCCTTCCTTCTTCCAGCACTCAGCACCCATGTACCAACCCAGTCAGAACTACCAGAAGAGTTAGCCTGCTTTGCCAAGGTAGCTCATCATTTTCTCGGCTATGATTACCAGCTCACACGATTGATGGGCGTAGTCTCTATTCAAGGATTGATTGAACTTGATAGTATTTTTTCTTCTTTCCAGAGCCGTTTATCATCTATACCCCCCGGAAACGTTACTATTCAACAAGTCAGCGGGTTTCCATTCTTTAATCACATTCAAATCGCGGGTGAAGTTGTTCAATCGAGCAATAAGGGATTGGGAAAAATCAGTCATCCGGTCCAATTTCAGAGCAAGGCAACCTACTACACTATACCTGCTCATGTTTTTTTCAATGACGCGGAATACTACCAAATTCCCTTCTTCAACTCTCGCTTCGACTACTCAAAGCTGGATGGTTACCGTCATGCAACGGATACTGCCGCCACCCCCCAAAATCGAATCGCCGCTTTATCAAAGGAAGCTATTGACGGGAAAACAGAAGAGTTACTGGATATACGCAAGCCGATTGCGGTGTGAGAAGATGCCAAGGCGAAGCCGGTTATTGAAGGCGTTAACGCAGGCCCAAGTCATGCACCAGATATGACACCCAACAACTAGATGCATCTATGTGTGAGAGCTATAAGATGGAATAAAATACAATCAAGTTGAATTCCGATAGAAGGCGACAGCAATTCATTCGCCGCTGTGTTAGGTAGCACTATAAGAAATATCATTTCTCCTCCAATTTTGCATAATTCGTGGCCGGTGCGTAGTGCGCAACGCAAGTTACTATTAGTTTACACCAAGCGCAGCTGTGAAAGCCTTCATGGAGGCTAAGGGCAACCTGATAGGCGTAAGTTGCTAGAGACGGATAAAATGACAAAGTAGCCTTTGCCCACATATTGACTTGTATCAAAGTCGCAAGAAAAGCCAGAACAAGCCGCAAAGTAAAAGATTGTCTCCGTTTGAGAAAGGATCAAATCGGGGCGCATCGCCGCGGTAATGGCTCTCAATGCCTTTAAGGAGGATCAAGTCGTATTAGCCACAATCCTTGGAGACAAGAGCTAGCCAAAGTCTGCACAAGTGGTTATATTATTCCATGCTAATAGTGGACACAGGTCTACATTTGGTTGGTATCGGGGGGCTTGTCCCGTAGTACTCGACGCATTTTTGGCAAACTCGTTGCCATCTACAGTGGGTGTACAAGGATGTGATTGGAACCACCGTTACACTGGGAGCTGCTTTTTGGTGCTCCTACCAGTGACGTTGTAGTAGTGGAAGTCAATGTACAGGTTCAATTTCCAGAATAATCCATGACTCCCTTTGTATAGATGAGGGATCAAGATGCATGACAAGTTCCGCAAGAAAGTACAGAGAGAAAAAAAGAAGAAAAAAAATTTTCCCCCGTCAGCTTAATAGTATTGAATACAATATAATATTAGGCGCGTAAAGGATTGTGCGGATAAACGACAAGTTATGCAGCTATCTGACTGAAGTTCAAGGATAGCGCATATCTGAAAGGGACGGACGGGCTCACTATAGACAGATCCTGGTATTAGGAGTAATATCAGTAATTCTGGATTAGCCCAGAGCATGACTGATTTCGTGTTAATTTAATATAAAAAGCCATTGCATGCTTGAAAGAAGAACTGGAAGAGGGCCAACGTGGTAAAACAGATTCCGGCCTGCATTGCAAGGGCATGAATGAAAAGACAGCCACAATCGATAACTTGACTGGAAGTTCATGATGCACTGGATTATAATTGTCACGTTATTACCAGCCAATTTCCTCCATGTGGCTGGAGCTGGCAGCCGCAGCAGCATATTATATGTTGACGACGAACCGGCCATGACATTCCATTACACGACGGACCAGCCAGCATATGGCAACTGGATTGGCGTATGGAAAGCGGATGATGCGACCTGGCAGGAGGACGAGGCGGCCATGAAGAAGGACAGCTCCGTGGCCTGGCACTACGCACGAGGCATCGACGGCGAGGTGCGTCTGCCCATCAAAACCACCGGCAAGTACAAGGCATGCCTGTTTGCATCGTCGTCATCCACGCCTCGCACTCTCGCCGGCCCCGAGGAGTTTGAGCTGGCCAGCAACAGTCCATGCAACGTCGCCACCAACCCGTGCGAGGATGGCGAGAAGGAATGCTTCGGCAACTGCATTTCCACTGCCGACTTGTGCAATGGCGATGCGTTTGGCGTGTGTCCGTGGACCAGGCCTTCTATTTGGCAGGGCGGCGTGTGTTGCAATGGCGGTACTGACGGCACCGAAGGCGGCGACAACTGTACTCCCCAGATCCCTCCATGCAACCCAAAGTCAGGCAAGGAATGTTATGGCAAGTGCATCTCCAAGGATGACTTTTGTCACCCCGATGCGTTTGGCGTATGCCCGGCAGCCAAACCTTCTATTTGGCAGGGCGGTGTGTGCTGCAATGGCGGCACTGATGGCACTCAAGGCGGCGATAATTGTTCTCCTCAGATCCCTCCGTGCAACCCAAACTCGGGTAAGGAATGCTCCGGCAAATGTATCTCCAAGGACGCTGAATGCTGAACGTCTGTACGCGCTTATTATTTGTGATATCAAAAAAGGTCGGCTTACTATTCTGGTCAGAAGACACATGGTTCGGCCACAAGGGGGTAGAATCATCTAAAGGCTCACATGCGGAATCTGTGACCCGAGCAACCGCTAGAGTACAACTCCTTTACTAGCTATTTATCTATACTAGTATTATATCTCTTTACGATCAGGATAATCTAGTACATGTTGTTCATCTTCATAGCTTTTCTTGTATTTTATTCTCCAATTCCACTAATAGTAGACCCTCCTTTACGTCCTCTTCCTCGGCTCCCATCTCGTATACCCACTGGACCTTTCCAGCACGAGGACTTCGAACCTCCAGTTCCATCTTCATTTGCTTAATAAACGCCACCGCCTGGTTTTCCGCCACCTGATCGCCTGGCGACACCAAAACCTCTATTAACGTTCCAGAAATAGGGAGTATAATATGCTTTGGGTTCTTCGGATCACCGATTCGCCGAGACTTTGATACAGCTAGTTCGTCTGTGGAAATCGACGCCAACTGTACCTGATATGCGGTGCTCGAGGATGGGGTGGTGTATTTAATCTCTGCTACGAGAGAATTCGGGAAATTGTTTTGCAGAATTCTAGTCAGTTGAAGCCCATGTTGCTGTTGTTTTTCTCTCTGGTGTGAATTGTCCAAGGGCTCAAGATTGACAGACCAGGCATCCCCGGGCTGGAACGTAATACTAGACGACGAGACGCTTGACGAGGTAGCAATTTCGGGGGCCGTTTGAATTGCGGATTCAGTTCCATCGTTTCCTGCCCGTAGAATATCCTCGAGCCTGTTTCCAAGCCACTGAGTATCAAACCTGCCAGCCAGGAAGTCCTCATGGGACAGAATTCCACGTAAAAGGACAAGGTTCGTCTGAATACCAGATACTCTTGTATCTGCCAGGATCCGGCGGGCTTTCAAAACTGTATCCGTCCAGCTCGAGGCGGTAACGATGACTTTCGCCAAAAGATTATCAAACTGCGACCCAACTACAATCCCAGACTCCGGCACATGCGTGTCGACGCGGACCCCATGGCCACTAGGGACGTGGAAAGTATCAATCTTGCCCACGCTCAAAGAAAAGCCGTTGTGCGCATCCTCGGCGCATAACCGCAGCTGAATTGAGTGAATATTTCTTGGCGAGGGAATCAGGTCCTGCTCCAGACCGAGTTGCGCAAGTGAAAACCCTTGAGCTACCCGAAGCTGCGTTTGCACCAGGTCAACGCCGGACACAGACTCTGTAATGGTATGTTCGACTTGCAATCGAGGGTTAATTTCGAGAAAATAAAACGCGTCCTCCTTTTCGTTGACCAGGAATTCAACCGTTCCCAGCGACCGATAACGAATAGCCCTGGCCATACGCACCGCAGCACCTGCAAGCTCATCTATCAAACTGCGATTTGAGAACAGCGCTGGCGCGACCTCGACGATCTTTTGAAACCTCCGTTGCACGCTGCAGTCGCGCTCCCATAGATGACACACGGCGGCGTTGGTCCCGTCCCCTATCACCTGAATTTCTACATGGTGAAACCCGTCGGTTGCTGCTTTCTCTGCAAACACACTTTTGGACGGAGACTCATTCGTGGCTGCGCGAACCGAATTCTCCAGTTCACCATCGTTTCGCACAAGTCGAATCCCTCGCCCTCCGCCGCCGTCAACCGCCTTCACCATAACAGGGTAGCCCACTTGCTGAATGAATTCGCGTACACTCGCCAGATCGGCTACCGGGTGTGTCATTGCCGGTAGGACGGGTACGTGGCACTCCAAGGCCAGTTGTTTTGCTTGGAGCTTATCACCCGTGCGGGCCAAAATTTCCGGCCCAGGCCCAATCACCAAAATACCAGACTCCTCCATCTGACGGGCAAAATCGGCACTTTCACTGAGAAAGCCATATCCAGGATGAACAGCACCAATGTCATGCTCCTTTGCCAGCTTCACTAGCAATGGCATGTCAAGGTACGAAGCGGCCGAAGGCAGACGTATCGCGTGGTCTGGGCAGCCAACACTGCAGTGAAAGGCGTCATCGTCGGTGTACAGTGCAAAAGTCTCAACTGGTGGTGACAATTCTCGCGCGGCCTGGATAATCCGTACAGCAATCTCTCCTCTGTGTTGGTTAGCCACTTATCCCGACCGCAGACCATCACAATGATAACATACCTGTTGGCAACCAAAAGGCGTGAGAAAAGGCGAGTCGACATGGTTGCAGTAGAGCTTCAGAGTCGTTGGCATGTCTAGACATCTTGTCCTGTAAGTTATGGGCAGACTTATTTCCGCCTTTTGTATACTTTTGAATAAAGGGCACCTCGGACCTCGGATGTGCGGATTCATCTCCCGTTTTTGGAAGCCAGTCGGATTACGTGACACTAAAATGCCACGTCTACCTCGGCATGACAGAGAGGCATTACATCGCATCCAAATATTCGCTTGCAACAGGACAAACACACCGACCAAAAATGGCTGCCGGTTTGCAAGCTGTAGGATTCTCGGGTTGAGTCTGGGCAAGTCATGGCGGTCTCGAGTTGCGTCATATTTTGGGTTACAGCGGGCAATTGAAATTGCTACAAAAGGATTCCCAGACAGCAAAACGTCCACGAAGAATACAAAAATTGATAAAGAAGAAGCTAGCAAAACTTGGGCACTATTTTTCCTGCAGCCCGGTCCAACAGCCTCTGCGGCAGCAATGTCTTGTATACATGCTTGGCCCAAGCACAGCATATACTCCTCGTGTCCTTGGGGTCTACAATCTCCTCTATTCCAAACGCATTTGCCGTTCGAACAGGGTTCATCAGTCGACGATACTCATCATCCAGCTCCTTGTACCGCTCAGCCTTCTTACCCACCTTGGCGGCCTCGCCTAGTTCATGTCGGTGTGCGACTTCGATGCCTCCCTCGAGCGGGAGAGAACCCCATTGACCCGAGGGCCAGGCAACCTGCATGACGGGATCTCGCGAACTGATCATGACGCCACCTGCCACGCCGTACACGCGCCGTGTAATGACGTTGAATAGCGGCGTCGTGGTGTCAAAGTATGTCTTGGCCAGTTCGACACCCCAGCGCATCGTTGCAGCCTTTTCGGCAGCTGGGCCAATAGCATATCCGGCTGTAAGCGTTCCTGGTCAGCGTAGCGAGGACGGTGAACGCCATTGACTGCGATCAGAAGAAGGTTGACGGCATTGTAGGTGCCACTTACGGACATCGATAAACTGCAGCACCGGCAAGTTCATCACATCACACAACTTTAGTAGCCTCGTCAGCTTTTGACTGCCTGCCGCATCCAACGTTCCTCCATTCACCTCGCAGTTCAGCGAGATGATTCCCACAGGTCGCCCGCCGAGTCTTGCCACACCGCTGATTGCCGTCCGGCCCCAAAGTGGCCCAATTTCAAACCACGATTCCCGGTCAACCACGCTCAAGATGATGGTCCGCGGGTTGTACATGCGCGTCGGACGGCGAGGGATGACGCGGCGAAGGGACTCATCTGTGCGGTTCTCGGGGTCTATGGACGGGATCACGGGTGGTGCCTCTACACCGCAGTTCGGCAGATAGCTTAGCATCGTGCGAAGCTGCTCATAGCATTCCGCCTCATCCCTGGCCATATTGTCAATAGTACCATTGGTGCAATGTATCGCCGGCCCTCCCAAGGTCTGGGGGTTCAAGTCGTCGCCAAGAGCGGCGCCTTTGACAACTTCGGGGCCGGCGTTGAAGAGGGAGCCAATGTCTGCAGCCATGACGGAAAAGTGACACGAGACTACGCGAGCCGCACCGAGCCCAATCTAGCCAGTCAAGTGTTAGCCGCCTCGTTCTCAACACCATGAGTAGACGAAACAAACCGCAGGTCCCACGACCGCGCCCAGGTTGGGAATCCCTTGATTGAGCTGGTCCACAATGTACCTAAACGCGGGCAGACTCGGCAAGTAACTCCAGCCTTGGGTCCCAATAATGGTGACGCTGCCTCCGCCGGAACTGCCGTCCACCAGCTTGATCATGGGAAGCTTCAAAGCCAAGGCCAACTTTTCGAGGTATATCGTCTTGCCAGCAGTGGAACCATCGAGATGGCCGCCTCGTATAGTAAAATCATCAGCCGTAAGGAGGACCTTGCGTCCCTTCAAGCGGCCCATTCCCTGGATGTTGTTGCTGGGGATGAATGATACGGGTTTATCAGTCGTCGGGCCCGTCTTCTCCCAGGTGACTGTGCCTGACAAGGAGCCAATCTCGGTGAAGCTGCCTTGGTCGAGGAGTTGTTCTAGGCGTTCCCGGACCCATAGCTTCCCGGCTTCCTTCTGACGAATGTACCCACGCCGCGAGGTGTCTGGGGTTGAGGCCATGGAGCGCAGCAGCTTCATGTCATCAAACACGTCGGAGTAGTCCACCGGCAGTTTCTGAGGGCTGAGGTGGGTAGAAACCTGGCGTATCCTCTGCGCCGCTTTGGTATTTTCTGGCATTTTGATGATTGACCGAAGTAACTATGCGTGGAATGAGAATTCCAGGAGAGAGTGGTTGTGGTTTCCTCAGTTATACACTTCACCGTTGCTGAATGGCGGGTCGTGAGGGGTCCGAGGTCCGAGGTAGAGGTTTCCAACATTCAATGTTGTAATGCCAACCAAGCAGACGCCTGATGCGTTACGGCCTGCTTGCATATTGTGGACCACAGGTCCGAGGTATTGGTGGCAAGTCCTGGTATCTGCAGACAAGATGCAGTCTGGTGGCTCCCGTCCATGGGCTGCAAACTGGACAGTTGATCACACCATGTAGTGTGAATGAAGGCAACATGATGTATTGTCACCCTGTATCTTTCTTCCTCGGCCACGGCACCAATTAGAGACAATGGTGAAAATGTCCAGCAGCTCTCCATTGTGCAAGAGGCAACTATCTATCGGCATCTACATTGACAGTTCTGTAGCTTTCATCCAGCCAGAGAGGGAAGAAGGCTCCATCGTCCAACAGCGTATCCAGAAAGTCATCTGTAGGTGCACTCCCCTCTGCAAAAACATTGTCAACAAATGTTTCGCTCGCAGAAGCGTCTCCCATCGTCTCGGATCTAGCGTTTACTACAGACTGCATCATCTCGCTCGATGGAGCTGAGCCAGTTGCATAGCCTGGGAACATGTGTTGTACGGCTTTCAAGAATATACCACGGTGGATTGAGGCGCCGGCATATGTCTTCTGCAGCCCTTCCAGCACCAACAGGCATGCCTCCAATTTTTTAAGACCAAGCCTCCTCGGGAGGGAGCCAGGAGATTTGCAATCCAACAGGTGCATTTGCATGGCGGGGATCAGGAGCGGGGGTCTAGATTACTTCTTAGCTGTGCAAACATACGGCCGCGGGCAGCATGTGCCCATCGGAAATGCAAACAGTCGAGTGAATAGGGTTCATGTATGATGGAAAGACTCACGTCATGGGGCCTGCAAATTCAAGAAGCCCATCCCGAACGACAAGGTCCAGAATATCGTTTGTTCGTAGTGCCGCAGTACTAGCCTTTAAACAGAGCATGCGTTTCCAATCCTCTCGTTGAGCGGATGGAATGTCATCGGGACACTCTGTGGCATTATGGCGGTAAAATGTGATTAAAAGTGCTCTGTCATGGTCAGACTGATTCTTTGTGATGCCTGCAGAGCACAGCAAGGAACTCACTGATGGTGCAAGTGGATATGATGAACATAAAACGAGGCCAGGCGCGTCTGACTAGCTTCATATTGATCCGGCAAGGTACATTGCAGGATTTCATCCTCCATGGCACGTATCTGTACGGATGATGCCCTGGGATCCCGTGCCTGGTGGTTCATGCTTAGCACAGTACCGAGTAGTATACTCAGCTTGAGCAATATGATCCAGTATGTAGCCAGGCGCGGCATCTCAACTGGCATAAAGGCGGTATATGCACCTTGAGGCAAGTTTTCTAATTCTTGAATCACGTCATCTACCGTTGGCATTGGGACGTCGCAGTCATCCAGGTTGATCCGCTGCGGCCTTCCCAGGCATAGACCAAGCCATCGATCGCGGAAAACGCAACTCCACCAGATTCGACGCCACAAACGTCGTTGCGGTTCACTAATGGACGACTTGTGTTCCGCCGAGTCCGGGTTCCTGTGCAAACCTAGCATCTGGCAATAATTAATGGCAATGCCGGTCCAATACCACGGTCGTACGTGCTCAAATGGCTCTGCGCTCCAAAAGCCCATTAAGAAGGAAGCTTGTAGGCGGACCACCAGATCTCTATCTCCACCATTGTTGTACATGCACTAGTTGGTCGCCGCAAGCGATTGGGTTAGATATGATGTCGATAGAAAACAAAAGATATAGGCAAAATGAATCACCGGCCTTGGAGGTTGCGTACCTTTGCTCGAGAGTACATGACAGCCTTCATATGCCGTCGAGACTTGTACCCCTCTCGTTCGAAATCCTGAGACGAGATAAACTACAGACTTTTGGTCAGTCAAGCTAGGGTGAGTCCTGGAGAGCCTTTTTACATTCACCGCAACTGAAAATATGCTCCATAAAAGCAGAAGATTATATCGGCCAAGTCGTCCATTATGGTAGCAATCCCATAGTTGCTCAACCTCAATCACTGGGTAGACGGGATGCACATGGGACAAGTATACACGGAGTAAGGCGGCACAAGTATCGTTTTGGGGCAACGTAAAGACTCCCTTTGCTTTCAAGTACTCTCGATCTTCTTCTTCAAGAAACGTCTCAGTATCCGAGGGGATCAGGAAGTGTCTCGGTACTGACGAACCGACGTGTAAACCGAGGTGCTCCCCTACATAGCGGGTTAGTCTCGGCTGGATATTCTGCCATGGAAAAGATCTTGTTACCGGAATAAAAAGGCAGCTGTCCGACTCTCCGTGGTACTCCCAAGGCGGCTTCTGCAATTTCAATGCCACTGCGCTCCTCGTTGTATATGCTGGCACTCTCGCAGTCCAAGCAAGACGCCGTTTGTTCCGCGTCACCAGCAGCGGCAACGTCTACTCCCATACTAGAGCATGGCTCGATAATAGAACTGGGGCCGACATTGGCAAAGTTGGTTTGAGGCGCGTCTCCAGGTGGCGAGTAAAGAGCCGAGGTACGGTCTCGTTGATTTCTATCACGTTGTTCCAAGTAAGCGCTCGGGTCATCTCTTGTTTCCAGGCACCAGACGGCTTCGCCTCACCTTCTTTGCCTTGGCCGTCGCGGGCTGACAAGGCAATCAGTACCATCCTGGGTACAAGTGGTGCATGGCACGCCCGTGACAGATAGGCTGCAGCGCACTTTGCGCAGGCGACAACCTTGGCAGGCAATGACTGACCGATGACGGCGAATCAGCTCGACGGGTTTTTGAGACGCCATCATGCTTGTTGCAAAAGTGCAACCAAGCTGCTCTGAAATTCCGAGGTACTCTTGGTGCAGTATGTAACTAATTGGTAGATCATTGATGGATCAGACATGGAAGCTCCTGTTCAGCCTATTGGTGGCCACGCCACACCTACGTGTACCGAGGTAAAGACTGAAGCGCCGGTCTGGTCAGTACATACATGTATGTAGACTGTGCGGGGCCGTCCGGTCCGGTCTGGTGCTAACATAATTGATGGCGAATATTGGACTGGTGCTGGGACGTTTACTATTTACATCACGTTGTCATGTCATCTCCGCACTCAACCAGTTGATATTTCCCGACCTGTTTGTTTTGGACAGAGAGAGCAGGTCGCCACTTTATTGGATAGCAAGATAAAGACCAGGCGCATCCATCCATGGCTAGAATTACCATGGCTCAAAGGCAGATCCCTGAACGAGCACACCCCATCATTACCTGCAAAACCCATAGCCCTAGGCGGCATGGCCCTTGGTGCCAACAAGCTCCATCAATCTTTGGGCCACTGCCTCCCCCATTTCGTCTTTTTGTTTTTCGACTGCCGCCCGCTCCGCCGGATCCTCGGGGGCATTGTGCATATCCAAGTTGAGGCGGGCCTGGAGCAGCCACGCCACGGTTGCTGGCTTCGAGTTCCATATTCTTCTATTCCCCGTGTTTAGTATCGCAGTTTTTATCCAGTCCACCGTCTCGTAGGGGAGAGGAATCGGCCGGCACATTTCATTCTTCAAATTATCGTCATTATACGTAGCTTCGATGTGTGCGATGAAGGCCGAACTAAACACCTGCTGGCAGGTCCGGACTGGCTGAAGCGTAATCTTGTTGCCGTCAAAAACAGGGACAGGCAAAAGCTTGGCGGCTCCGTCGGCCGTGCAGTTGATATAAAGAGTATCTGGTTTCGCCTTGTACGTGCCCCCCTGCAGCTTGACCTCGCCATCCCCAACGCGGATAACGCGACCCATGCGGATTATGCTGTCAATCTTTCCAAGTTGTTTGAATTCTTGGATAGATACCGTCGCACATCGGTACATTGTAGGCCAGACCTTGTCAGACAGACGCATCAAATGGCCAGCAGACTCTAGCCGCTTGAAGAGATCGTCCACCGACGTTGCAGACATGGCCGCCTGGAAGCGTGCCATTTGATCTTGTCTGCGTCTTTCGCTGAATATGGGCCCAGGCTGAAGCGCCTCGCGATCCAGTAGCCAAGAGTCACGCGGCATAATCCAGCTAATATTGGACGGCTCGATGCCCCTGCCGAGCAGCCAGAGACAGGTATCAATGCCGGTTTTACCGGCGCCAACGACGGTGTAGTTGCCGTAGACTCGGGTGATGCTGGCCAGCTCGTTGGGGGTAATCAAATTCACGCCAGACGCGACCTCGTAGGCAGGGGGGCCCATGGCCGGAACGCGGACCTTCATAAAGGTTGCGTCAACAATGCGAGTTTCTTTTCCGACTTGAAACGATTTGGCTGTGATGACAGAGTGAAACATGCCGTCTCCAGTGTATTCGCATTTGGGAAAGTAAGTGACTCTGCCGCTTGGCAAGAAGTGCTGGTACATGAGCTGGCTATAGTAGCCAACTACTTCTTGGGAGGTGGCAAGCTCCAACAGGCCTTTGTTTAAGCCAACCTTGTCTATTTGGTCGTTTCCCAGCTTCTTGGAATTAACTCCATAGAAAGAGGATGGCTGGTGAAGGTGGACAAAAGGATAGGCCACGTTCCAGTGACCACCAGGGCTGTCATATCTGTCCACGATGACCGCAGTGGCTTTTGTATCCGAAAGCAGGGTGTCCACAAACGCCATGCCCATGGCACCGGCCCCGATAACTAGATAATCTGTAGATATCGTTTCAGCCATAGTTGAGGTTGATAGCAAATTGTAGTTTAGCTAAAGAAAGCAGAAGTAGATGTTTTTTTATATGCTCTTTGAGTAAAAGAAACGGGAACAGGGCTCATTTTATATGCCCGCTCATTAAGAACTATTGGCAGTGCTCAAGTTGTAAGAAGACAATAGCACCCAGAGTATACGGCGACAGCTCTACCGGCGCAGACCCGGGCCCCATGTAGCGATGACTATAAAGCCCGAGAGGGACTGGTATTCTCCTTGATGCCACAAAACACCGATTCCGGCCGGGCTAGGTTAACCCGCCATGTCCTTACACAGATCCCAGGCGTGGTCTTGTGTATACTGCTCTTCCTACAAGGAAGAAAGATGTGTTTTCTCCTTACGTCATAGTACATAGTAGTAGTTCGCTGGACTTGTGGTTCCGGCTAACAGTTTCAGGCCGTTCAGGTTTAGTGTCCGTTGATTTGTGCAAGAAAATAAGTGGGGTGAGGCATAAAAGGCAACTTGGAATTTCTTTACTGCAAAGTAGCAGCGATGCTTTTGTAAAGTCCGTCTCCGCCCCCAGATCTCCAACTGGATACAATATTGGAGGTACGTAATCCAAAGAGGCTTTGCAAACATCCGCGAAAAGGTCCACGCCGTTGTGGCGCAGTTGTCACGGGGTCGTATCGGGAATCAATCTGGAACCAGCACTTGACCCAATAGAAAAACTATTCGTGCCAACGCTCCCGCTATTTAAGTTTGGGTTCCGTCTTCGCCTATACCCTTGATCGGGGCGGAAAGTAACGAAATGCCGCGTCCCACTTCTAGCAGACCCTACTCGCTAACCCTGGTTGATCGAAGCCACTCGGCTCGAACCGCTCAGCTGGTTGCGTTGATACATGGTGCCTTGTCGCGACAATAGCATGCCATAGCGTCCGACTGTTTAAAACATCCGTGTCAGATAAAGGCGGGCTTGGAGCTCTTGCGAAACATGTCACACGGCAAAGGGGCCTGGAAGGTATCGGGCCACGAAGGTTACATAATAACAAAGAAGGGTATCACGAGCGACCGGAGCCGGACCAAAACCGAGAGCCGCCTCAGGCACTAGCCCTCACCGACTTCTTGTATTTATAGAGGCCTCTAGTCCCTTAAGACCCCCCAAAACCATACAACATATAGACTTACCTACTCGCACCTATTTCTCATTTCCTTACACTGTACCCAGTCCCTTGTGATGTCGTCGCATTGGCTCTGAAACGGGGCAAGGTTGCGATAATCTTTGTCGCTCGGAAACAGGTTACGGCGTTCCGAAAATCTTGGCCTCTGCGGCTGTCACCTTGGCAGCACGCGGAGTTACCCCAACTTTTTATCTATTAATTTATTATTACGTAATTTATTATAGTTCTATTTAGCGTGGCCACCCGCAATCGCGATAATAGATTTATTAGCCAGGTATTTGCTGCTTGTAGTTTGACAACGCTTTCCGCAGACGAGCTGGTTAACTACTCGACCTCTCTGTAGTAGGGACGGGGCTTATTCAGCCAGAGCGTGTTAGAAACCAATAAATTGATTACAATGCAGAGTAGAACTAGAAGCTCTCGGGGATCTGGCTACTTGTTTATATAATCTTGCTCAGGGGCAGATTGCATCGGCGTCAGCTGAGTGCACCTCAACGGCCCAGCCCGTTATACTCTCCCCTCGGAAGGAGATAATCAATCACTTGTCATTTGGTGTGCCTTGGAGAAATGTGAGTGATTGGGAAATGCGGGAAACCCTTCCGCCGGTATATTCCCCGCGATTTCCGGCCGGAATAGTCCGATGAACCCCGGAAATATACCGGTCAATTGTGTAAATGCGTATTTAAAAACCAGCCTTTCCAATATCCCCAAGCCGTTATTTGTACTTTTTTTTCTCTACTCTGTTTCTTTTCTTATAATTAACATTCAAGACTAGTAATACTGGGTAGACGAATCTTCAAACCATGGCTTCCCTATTATCTAACCAGGCACTCCCTTGGGGACAAAGGGTTTCTGCGAAGCGTCAAGCCTGTTATTACGCCCTGCCAGCTTCATGGCTATTAGACCAAAAGCTTTTGGAGTCTCTAGAGACACCATGGGAGAGATGCAGGAATAATATGGTAGAACTAAATGCCTTTCGAGAATCCGGCATACTTTCTGAACGCGAGCTGCGAATTACCGAGCAATATAATGTGGCTGAACTTCTTGGACTCATATCGTCAGGTGAAATTACTGCTTTGGAGGCCACTCTAGCATTTTCAAAGCGTGCGGCAATAGCACAGCAGTTGGTACGTTACCTTAGGAAAAGGAAAGGAAATCGTGCATGCGTTCAAGTCTGACTACTAGTTATTATAGACGAACTGTCTAACCGAGACATACTTTCCACAAGCGCAGCAGAGGGCAAAGCAGCTCGACTTACTAAGAGAAAACGGCGAAACCGTCGGCCCATTACATGGACTCCCGATAAGTCTAAAAGATACCTTTCAAATAAAGGGCAGTGAGGCAACTATTGGTATGGTTGCATTCTTGGACCAAGCCTCGACGACTAATTCATGCCTGGTGGATATCTTAAACGACTTGGGAGCCGTGTTGTATTGCAAAACTAATGTCCCTCAGACATTAATGGTATGTTTGTTTTCAAACTACGAGGCAAGAGAAGAAATGTTACCAAAAGCCTAATCTCACACACTATGTTAAACTAGACCGCAGATTCAGATAACAATGTGTTTGGACGAACCTTAAACCCCTGGAACACAGCATTGACTGCTGGTGGTTCTAGTGGTGGTGAGGGCGCTCTCATTGCGATGCGCGGAGCCGCAATTGGCGTTGGTACAGATGTTGCCGGTAAGTTTTGAAGCCATTTGGACGTGAAAATGTCCTATGCCTTATTGCGGAGTACAGTATTGGAGTAACTAACCTTCTAATATAGGCTCTATTAGAATCCCAGCCCTATGTTGTGGCACATATGGCTTCCGCCCGACGACTGGCCGCATCCCGTACGGCAAGCAAAGAGGCTGCGCAAACCCGGGGTTTCGTCCAATACCCCCATGCGCCGGACCTCTCAGCAACGATATTGATTCTCTCCGCATCTTTATGAAAGCCGTGTTATCTGCGAACCCCAGACGATACGATGCTACCGCTACCGACGTTCCGTGGCGTGAGATTCAAGGTTCGAGTGCGCGAAAGTTACGCCTAGGTCTGGTCCCCGAGGACCCAAGAATTCCACTCCACCCACCAGTCCAGGCAGCACTAAAAGAGGCAGTCCACCTACTAGAGAAACAAGGCCACGAGATTGTGAAACTTAGTCCGGAGGAGTGCCGCGTGGACCAAGCCTGCCAAGTTTCGTGGAGTCTTTTGGGACTTGATGATATGCCCAATCGTCGTGTTCTCGAAGCCGGCGAGACGGCTGTCCCATCAAGGCTGCGGTTTCAACAGGCGATTAGCAAAATGGGCATGGAACATGTCGCTGACATTCACGGGCTAGACCCCTTGCAGAAATACGCTGCATTGACGGTAAAGCGGGCCAGCATTGCCGATGACTGGAACCAGCTCTGGGTGAGCAAGCGACTCGATGCCGTTGTAGCACCGGCCGCTCAGAACTCCGCCGTTGAGCATGATGAGTTCAACGTGCCTGCGTATACGGTATTCCTCAACCTTTTAGATGTGAGTATACCAGACATCTTGGGGCATTTATACGCCCCCTTAGCGATAGGCGCTAACATCTACAGTATCCTGCATGCGTGATTCCATTTGGAAAAGTTGCCGGAATCGAGGTGAACTTCAAGGTCGGATCGGGTCAATCAACACCACAGTGTAAGTTGGGGATGCAAGCAAAATAATGCCGTGCTGGTCGGTCCGTCGGTCGCTAACTAAAGGGTAAATGGTAGATAACCCAAAGGCTCTGGAAGGAGCACCACTGTCCATTCAGGTGTTTACGTCGTCGATGCGTGATGAGGAGTGTCTTGATGTCGCAAAAGTGGTTGATGAGTGTTTGCGCCAGGGTGATAGCCACAAAGCTCGATTCTAGTATTGGACGTAGATTTGAAGGGTATCCAAAATATTGGCACATGCAAATAAGCAACGTGGTATATAAAACTAGCAGCCTAAACTCAAATAGCTTCCATGTCTATACAGTCAAGTTTATTCTCGAACAACGTCTTCTTAGTAGTATTGAGCGACGCTCAGAGTCCCAATAGAACAAGCAATACAACCCTCATCCCGGACAAGGATAATATATAATAATAAAATATAAGTTATAAATATTATATAAATAATAATATAATATAAAATATAATATTTAAGTAATAATATATTTAAGAGACCGGAGCCGGACCAAAACCGAGAGCCGCCTCAGGCACCGGCCCTTATCAACTTCTTATATTTATAAAGGCTTTTAATCCCTTAAAATCTCTTAAAACTAAGAACTTTTAATACCTTAGAGTTGATTATTAAATTAATATTTTAATACACGTTTAAAGTCCAGTTATCTGCGCTTGTCACGAAGGAGGCTTGATGTTGTAACCTTTTCTGATATCGGCAAATATTGCGCTTATCCATCTGAAGTAAGACGGCTTTCTCAATACCGGAAGACTGGCTTTGACTGGCGAGTGCAAGAAAACAGGCTATACAAGCTGCCTCAGTTCACTACATCAGGGAAAGTCGACGGCTTCGGCGACCTCGACATTTACTTTAATTATCAAGGCAGTCAAATTCTCTGACAGTATTCTTCTGTTGTTCTATCATGGGTGTTTTTGCCACATCCCGAAAAAAGTTTGCCCATTTCTTTCAACTTGTACCACAGGGCCTGGAAGCTTCCTCCAAGTCACCAAAATACTGCCTCTATTAACAAATCCGAAGCAGGAGCCGGCATAGTCCAGTAAAGATAATCGACGTTATCACTGTCTAATCCCAAGCAGTTTATTGTCTCAATAACGTATTCGAGTCGTTTAGTGGGTAGTGCATTGTCTCTAAGCAGCCCTTCTCCCCACTTGGGGTGCTTTTCGTTATTCTCCTTTTAAGGCTCAATGCTTGACTCGAGAAGCTCTAGTATACGCGAGTTAACTTGAGCGGACCTTGCGTTAGATAAAATACTCGCGTCATGAGAGACATAATTTGCGTCCCATTCTATACTGTACGTCATGTCCGCAGTGCGAAATCCGGGTTATAACGTTGTTGTAGTAGGAACTCAGCCGACGGTTCCAATCTCGTCTCTGCAGCTTGTATCCATGACTAACGCTGAAACATACAAGGGCATCTTGTGAAGTCAAAAAGGCACGTTAAATTTAAGAATTATCATGAGGGGTCCTGAGGGGCGCACAGGGGCCAGACCGGCTATAAAAGGGGTCAAATCTACAGCATTTTTCATCAAGGATTTCTCGACTTTCATCAATATCATCAATAAAACTATTATTGAGGCCCTAAAAAGCCTCCCAAATATCGTCATTTTCCATTGCGTCAATTGCTGTTGGTAAACTCAACAACCCCAGCCTTCAGACTTCTCCGAACCGTCGTTGCAGATATAATACTTAAAAGACGACCCTCGATTTGTACCTGTGAAGAAGGGTAATTCCATTTTACAGGCTTTGTAACTGCCTGCCTGGACCCTTTCAAGTTTCCTGATCCCTACGAGATTAAGCTGGACCAGCCGGATCATCTGTACATGCATTACGGCCGAGGTCCTTATGCTTGTCTCGGCCGCAAAATTACGACGGTTGCCAGTGCCAGCATGCTACATATATGTGCTCGGCTGGGCAATCTTAGAAGAGCACCAGGCCTGGCTGGAGAGATAAACTTGCCCGTAAAGAACTTCTCTTATACTACGATATTTCTATTTAGACTATATTATGCTTTCCTGCAGTACTAGACTAATAAACTAATAGTTCCCTGTAATATTCCCTATTATCCTGCCTTTACGTTTATTATCACAGTTTTAATTAGTTTGCGTATATTACTTATTATCTTAATTTTATTAATAATAGCTCTTTTAATATTATATTATTACTTATAATATTTAATTAAACCTTAATAATTATTCTACTAGAATAAAAATAATATTATTAATAATTTTTCTTAATATAAACCTTTAGTATATATAAATAAGGCCTTACTAACCTGTATACTTATACTTTCTAGGCTGTACTCTTTGCTTATTAGTTCTAGTAATATTTACTAGGTTTATCCTAACTTATAACTTATTTATAATATAAAAGGCTATTTTAAGTATTAACCTAATTCTTAAATTAAGTATAATACTATTATTTTCCTTCTTAAGTATACATATTATAAGATTATTTAATAATATATATTATGTTTTTTTTTACTTATATATAGCTAATAATAAGCCTTCTCCTCTTAGGGCTTTTACTTATACTACTTAGTCTTTTTCCCTGCGCCTATAAGCACTTTAGCGCTTACACCTACCTACATTGTCTCCTCAACAGCAAGCTCTCCAAACCATCCATGTCGGAAACGAATAAAAATTCAGAAGACGGAACAGTCTGATGAACTTGACCTCTCAAGCGAAAAGAAAGAAAAAAAAATAAGCAAAGGTTAGGTGCATACAGGGGCTTGTCGCTTGCGACACGCTTAAGTGCGTCTAAAAGGGAGATAAGAAGGGCAAGAAGGACAAGAATCACAACAGAACAGACAACAATGATTACACTGGGCTAATGCCTACACACCCGTTCAATTTTACAGTGACGCCTTTTGTGACAGTATCCACACCGTACTTCTGACACCACCTTGGATTGTGTCCTCCTGAGTTTTGCAACAGTTACCTCTATAGGCTGTTTGCGAGTCCTGCGAGTGCCCATAAAGTGGGGCGTGGCACGAGTAGTCCAAGTATCACAATTCAATGTTCGGCACATTTCGGCTACAGGACATCCCCACTTTTGTGCTCAGAGGGACCAGACCTTTCAAAGACTCCGATCCGAGACAAGCATTTGTCCGAGCCAACTCCTCTCGGAGTCGTACAACTCCCCCTCGTCCGAATCGAGACGCGATTCCACCGAGTTATGTAAAATGACCTCGAGACAAGCTGCATGCGAGCCTTGCAGGAAATCAAAGCTAGCTTGCGATCGCGAACGACCAGTATGTGCACGCTGTCGGCAGCATCGCCGACAGGACAGCTGTATCTATAGAGCAGCGCCGTTCAAGAGAAAGCAACCCGCAGCAGCTACCTCGCCTCACGGCAATACTGCGGCGTGTGTAACGTCCTTCATATGACAAGTCTAAAGATATGCCTGGCTGATTGTTCACAGTTCACAGTCAGAAGCGTCTTCCTGTCCACCTAGCGGTTCTCGCCGTAGTCATTATCCCAACCCTGGCTATCTTGGGCCTTCTAGTCATGTTGCTATATTCAACCAACTATTTCACGCACGGGATGGCGCAAGAAGCACAGTACCAGCGGAAATTGTCCCAGCTGAGGCTTCCGTCGAGACCTCATCGACAGATTTATTGACCCCGATTCAGCAACTCGCGGAGGGCCTAGGCCAGTCGCTGAGGCCGAACAAGTTGCCTGCGATGGAGAGTCTGGTGTCCTTTTGGCATTCCAAAGGCGTGAATCTAGCTCTGGCCGAGCCATTTATCGCATCGTGCGCTCGGGCGTCCAACTTCGTATCGTCGGCTCCGGAAGGAGGCTGGCAGTTATGTCTGTCTCGCCGCTTGCTTGAAAATACTCTCCGCCCACTAACATTTGACCAAACATCAACGCTACATATTTACACAGCCCAATTTATAGGCGATAACTCCCGTGTCGAAACATTGGGCATTTTTCTTACGGCGACGCTTCGTGCTTCAATGGACGTTGCTTTCTTTCCCTCATTATATTCAACAGAGGCCCAGAGGCGTCTTTTTCGAGATACTTTAACGCGACTGAGTGGGCTGTGCTTAGACTTGTGTTTTTCCTTAGACTGCCTTAACGATTTGCAACTAACGTTTCAATATGAAAATTTCATACTTCACTCCTACGTCAACGGAGATCAAAGTCAGCGGAGCCCGTCGGCAGGCAAAGGGGAGGTTTCCGGGCTAACGCTGGTGTGCAGGCTATCAACTATGGCGCCGTTTGGGGGATGTGATCTCGTCAACATTCGCCCTCGGCTACCACGAGGATCTTAATGGCAAGGCAGACACGCCGGTATTCCTTCTAGAGTTGCGCAAGGCTGCATTTGCGCGAATATACTCCGCAGACAAGAACGTCTCTCTATTCTTGGGCAGACCTCTGAGGATGAGCAAAAGGTTTTGCCATTTCCAACTTCCAGGTGACGCTGCGGTTCGGGAGAACCATGCGACGGCGACTGAGCAGTCTGGAGAGTACCGGTGGGCCAGCGACACCGAAATCAATTATCGGGCAGAAACCCGATGGTCGGCGATTTGTGCCTCATTGAAGGAGGAGATTATCGAGCTTTTATTCGACCGCACTGGACCAGACGTCATTGAGAAAGCAGGGTGAGTCTACTTGGTAGTAGTGGACCAGGATACTGACGTAACCCAGTGCACTTCAGATGAGCGCCGATGCTTACTGGAATGCTTTGCCAGCGCGCTTTAAAGCAAATGAAAAGCTTAAAGATGCGACGCGGAGTGCGTTCGAACGAGATTTTTTGATCAGCATTCGTCTCAACTACTTGCACATCATGTTTCTGCTCCGTCGCCTCATCCTTGGTCGGGTATCAGAGCTTGATTCATCAGTAGTGCATGTTGCACAGGAGATGCTTGGCCTTGTTGTAGATGCTTTGGTCCTGCGAGATGAGCTTGTCAACTCGGGAACAAATCTCGCTTGGAAGGTGCGAGTATATCGACTTTCGTTCATCGATGGTACTAACGATTATAGGTTGCACATTATGGTTTGCCGGCAGCCGGCATTGTGCTGCTCGCCATTCATGGGCAAGGCGGAGCTCAGAATGGGACGGCACTATACCTACCGGAAACCCGCGCGAAAGCTATCCAGAATCTTTGCGTTCTAGCCGCTGAAGTAGAAAGAGGAACAGTTGTGAGGTCTGAAGACCCTAACTTTGCACTTCTGTCTAGAGCGACCCAGATTATCCAGCGATTCCTGAATCACATATTCTCTGGTGAGGGGGGCAACCAGACGGAAAACCTGGTGCCACCGGGTCAAGCGGACGATGCATCACTATGGCTGCCCCAGCATGATCAAGATCCATGGAACCTTGAGCTAGGAATTTGGCAAGGCTTTGTCGGTCATCCGTCGCTATTCGGTCTGTATGGATAGTTCTAAAGCTGATGTAATTTCAGGAACCAGTTGTCGGCTATTTAGGTTTGCTTTGCCTGGATTCTCATTCCGTACATAAGATATTTGTCACGTCATGAGAATCGTTGTTAACTATGTGTCAGACAAGTGTGGGCACAAAGAATCGAGTATAATGGTGCCGAAGGCGCCAATTATATTGAATGAGAATTATCCAAGGAGTAATCTGTCGGACAAGTATGCCTCTGTTAATAGAACAAGCAGACTTGGTATAATTACCAGCTGTCATAACGTCGGTTATCACTAAACTTAGCCGAAAGAGAGCTTCGGACGAAAGTGTCGCATATCAGGCTTACCCTGATCGTACCTCATGAAAAACTGGGGCACTGCAGCAGCTGCCTGCCTAAACTATCAAAGGCTTCTTTCGTGTACAAAAAGCCGCACGGTTCTCGGGCAACTCTTAGCGGAGTTCTTGCTCCTCAGATAATTCTCATTCAATGCAACTGCGCTATTATACTCGATCTTTTGTGACCCTATAATTGCCTGACAGGAAGTTTACTGGTATTTAAAGGATTCCTGCAGACTCTGTCTGCAGGCTGATGGAACCAAGATCAGTGAAATTTTCGAAAGGTTATATCGATCAACTGCGCAAAGCGCAAACATCACAGGTGCATTCGCCATGTTGGTTCGTTAAAGGGAAAGGTGATGCAGTACTGCAACGGGGTATCAATAAGTCAATTCAAGTCTATCTTCTATTAAAAGCAGGAAAAGGGGGGGAGCGTTGGTAGTCACGATATCTATACATGGTGTCTCCCCCTATTATGGGTCTATACATGACGTAACACGTGATATCAAGTTGTGAATATTGCAACACGCCACCTTCCAAGGAGAAGGGGAGCCTGATGCATCTAAACCCAACAGCAAGAACCCAGGGGGAAAGCCAATTTGCCTCTGCAGTTGCAGGTATTTTTATGCGGAATACTACTACCTTTCTGACTCGGTACGACCAGCTGGATGGTCTCCGGACAATAAAATCCAGGAAGAAATCGATCAGAAACTCCAAGACCCTACTGTTGGAATCGCAAGGCTTCTGTTCGGGTGATAATTATCACAGGCACAGACGGCTACGCGGTGGTAATCATGATATTGTTCTTGCTTGTTATTGTATTTATCTAGCTAAGGATAACGCACACCTGAGTTGGTGTTGAGGTGTCCTTACGTGGGGTTTGTTTCAGCCACTGTTTGAGGCTACTTGCAGGTCGCTGGCTCCGCCGCCCAAGACGGCGGTGGAAGCAACAGACAGCGGATGGAAAGAGAGAATATGTTTGACAGCATTCGTTCGTGAGATATACTCCAAGAAGATCTAATACAGTTGAACCGGGGCCTTTGCAGAATTTTTCCCCGGAAATTACTGCCAATATGCCAAGACGCCAAGATGGTTATATAGTTATAACTATATAACTATATTTTTGGTATAGTTATAATTATAACCAAAAACTATAGTTATAACAAGTTATTGTGCCCAGGTATAATGCTAAATACAGCGATTCTTAACAATTCAATCACATCCAAGCTGCAGTAGCTCACGCCTTTTATAGGTAATACATAGCTTTAAAACTAAGAAAAAGGCCTAAAAGCGCTTTATAAGTCTGTGTATATTCTTTTATTTCTTGTATCCCCATTTTACGCACGCTGCTCTAGCTTTAATAATTTTCGTGCTGTTAGTATACACATATATCTCCCACGAGCACTTACTAATATCCACCACAGCTATCTACGAACAACAACAACAAGATGACCAAGCATGACAAGAAGCCCAACACAAGTAAGTTGCCTATTGTAACCTTCAAGGGTTATATATAATTAATATTAATTGTTGGTTGTTTCGCTCTGTAGTCAAATGAAGTTACACGCATAATACAAGTATCTTATATATAATTAATATAAAAATATAAGAACTTTTTTTTTATTATTTAGTTCTACTAAAAGCCTGCTCATTTCTATAAGTCTGTGGCAAATTACAGCCACGGGACCCTTGGCGGTACCGCGTCCCGACATTCAACTCAACTGACCCCCGATTGATCAACTCCACTGGAGAGCATCGTTGAGCAGGTCAACTCAACGCAACTGAAGCATTTCGTGGATTGAGTTGAGTAGTGCACACCTTGAACTGTGTATCTATGACACGGATATTCAGAGGATTGTCTTCGTTACAATGGAAGGCAAGATTAGTGTCCGTTAGTTATTGATTCACTCCTTATTTGCGTTTCCAAATAGTGCAACAACGGCCCTTGCGGTACATCTTCACGTTCCATGAATATCTCAACCATTTTGAAACCTTTCCGAGTATTGAATGTGGCATCTTCAAGTATATCCTGTAATTCCAACCAGTTTTTAGCTGAGGATGTGTAGCTATCCTTCCCAGGTCCAAAAAAAGCAGGGGCTAGCAAGTACTGCCATGGCGATATGTCGTTGTACGTTTGTTTCCTACCGTGAATGCACCTTTCGATAGTGTATCCATCATTGTTGATGAGAAGGATTGTGACATCTAAATCCAGTCGAAGTATGGTTGCAAGCTCTTGGGCTGTCATTTGGAAGCTGCCGTCGCCAATCAAGAGAATGGTTCGGGCGTCGTTAATGCCATGATAGCGATCGGCAATCCTGAGCTCACGTTGAGCCAATGCAGCACCCTGAGTAGCTGGTAGCATGTAACCAATAGATAGCCATGTAACAGGCGTGAATAATCGTGTATGAGAAGGCAGAGACATCTCGCGAACTCCATATCCGGCGGTGCCTGTCTCTCCAAGCACGATATCGCCTGGACGGATAATATTGGCCAGAACGCGCCAAAGTTTGTCTTGGGTAATTTTGTCCGATTTGACGAGTCCTGTTACTGGTAATGAATAATCTCGGGGTAAATTCGGCATCGCATTGCTTAGGTCAAGCTTGCCAAAGTCGATTAAATCCAAAATTCGCGACAACACAAGCTTGACCGGCATATCTCGGTGTAAGTGACTGCCAATATTGATTCCTGACATCGTGAACGCAATGGTAACGGCTGGCTCAGGGATGTTCGAGTAGCCGTACGAGTTGCTGGAACTGTGATGTGGTCCAAAATTCAATACAAGATCAGCACCCCGAATAAAGTCCCGCACGACTGCTTCATCAAAATCGCCTCGGTAAATACCGTAAAAGTTGGGCATGGTTTCATCCAACAAGCCTTTGCCAAACGGTGTAGTCCATGTGGGCCAATTGCTCATCGATACAAACTTTTGCAGCTCATCTAGTAAACCTAGTGGCCTGCTCTCTCCATCAACAAGAATGATGGGTCGCTGACTAGAATTAATCCGTTCAATAATGGCAGCCACGACCTGTTCTTCTCCCGGGTGCGAGTTGAATTCCGGAATTTGAATTTGCGCGCTTAGTCTGTTTTTGCTCAGTGTAGCAGTGACCATGTCAACTGGAATTTCGATATACACAGGGCGACTAGATAGAAGGCATTGTGTCAAGACTTCATCAATCTGCTCTGCACTCGTCCGTGGGTCCCGAAGGCTGGCCTGCGCGCTTGTAACATGGGCATGAACCTTCGCGAAGCGTCTATATTCACCATCATTAAAGGTATGATGGATTAACAGCCGGGAATCTTGAGAAGACCTGGCCGGGGTTCCAACAATGTGCACAATCGGGGCGAATTCCGTGTAAGCACCAGCCACTGCATTAACTGCAGACAACTCCCCAACACCAAAGGTTGTAATAAGTGCCCCGATGCCTTTGATTCTGGAGTAACCATCTGCAGCATATGCGGCATTTAATTCGTTTGTGTTGCCCACCCATTTCAGACCTGCTGGCTCTACATGGTCAAGCAGTTCGAGGTTGTAATCGCCTGGTACTCCGTGAATTGCACAGACGCCAAGCTGTCGAAGGCGGGTAAAAAGGTAATCCGCGAGTGTGATTGAGTCAGACATAATAGACATTATTTTCAAAGAAACCGGTACGAGGGTTGTGTTCCTGAAGTCAAAATCCTTGGAATTGCGATTGAATTTAAGATCCAGGCTGAATATTCGGAGGCCACATACTTCGTGGGCAATCTGGTGGGCCCTAGTTACTCCGAAGCCACACTCCGACTTAAGATGATCAACGCCGCTTTGTCCGAGTCATTCGCCGAGTGAACTGAGCGACCCAGCTAGCTCGGGGGGCTGGGCCAGTTATCGGCAGTCCGCGGACAATGCTATCTATGCCTCAAGTATAATATGAGAAAACGGGTTCGAAAGCTCAAGGCATTCCAACCAAAAACCAAAACACAAAGGGCAAACACTATTTTTCTTGATTGAAATCATACATCATCATGCTTCAGCAAAAGATCTTTCAAATTAGGAATAAGCGGGCGCAGTCGGAGCCTTTGCCCACTGGGAGCGCCCCGTATACTAATTCCAACTTTTACAAACTTCGACAACATGGGCTGAAACCAAAAGCAAGATGCTGGGAGCATAGATTCAGCATTAACAGTCATTCACAAAAGTCTTCCCCACTGAAGTCAGCATCGAGGTCTTCGGGAGGCTCGGTACGCACAATCACTCTGGGGACTGCGCGGCCAGCGCAAGAGTTTTACCCGTGGGAATCATTATCTATGCGCTGCCCAGACATTGAGAGCGCCAAGGTCGACGGCGCTGTCGAGGCCAACGCAACCATCAGCTGTGATCGTGGAGAGGAAGCATATGATCTTTCCACAGCTATGAACTACGGGTACTCAGCAGGCTCGCCTCAGCTGCTGCGTTACGTCACGGAGCACGTTGAACTTGTGCATAACCCACCTTATGATAATTGGGAAAGCTGCCTTAGTTGTGGAACGACATCCGCGATTGAGATTGCCTTTCGAATATTCTGCAACCCAGGTGACACCATCTTAGTGGAAGATTACACTTATTCTGGTACCATCACGGCTGCTAAAGCCCAGGAATTGAACTTACTCGGCATCAAGATGGATGAAAACGGCTTACTTCCCGACGATCTTGACGAGAAGCTGAACGCATGGGATGTCTCCAAAGGTCGAAAGCCATTCGTCCTATACACGATCCCTTGTGGGCAGAACCCTACAAGCGCCACGCAGACCACAGAGCGCAGAAAGGCCGTATATGAAGTTGCAGTCAAGAATGACCTTTACATTATCGAGGACGACCCTTATTACTTTCTCCAGCTGGATATCTCTGGCGGAAAGGCGAGCTCGGCAGAAAACTATTTCAAGCACCTTCCTTTGTCGTATCTGTCTTTGGACTCGTCCGGCCGAGTTTTACGTATGGACACTCTGTCTAAGATTCTGGCTCCAGGTCTCCGATGCGGCTGGGTAACGGGGAGTGCCCAGGTAATTGAAAAGTTTATTGCTTACTCAGAGGTCGGCGTTTTATCTCCGAGTGGACCGTCTCAGGTAATGGCGTATAAGCTTCTGGATGAAACATGGGGCCATGAAGGTTTTCTACGTTGGCTAAACGTGTTATCATTTCAGTACCGACGACGCCTGGACAGCTTGCTGGAGGCATGTAATCGTTTCCTGCCCCGATATGCATGCACATGGGAAGCTCCCACAATCGGCATGTTCGTTTGGGTTCATCTCCATGACTCTAGCATTGCTCAAGAACTGCTCTCGTTGAATGAATCAAGGAGACGTGCTATATATCTCGACACGGAAGAGAGGATTTACAGCAGGGCGCGCAGTAATGGGGTTTTGGTCAGTAAAGGAAGCTGGTTTATACCAGACACTGAACAAATAAGTGGGGTGTACTTTCGTTTGACTTTTGCAGCGGCTGCGGAGCCCGATCTCATAGAGGCTGTCCAAAGATTCGGCAATGCGTTAGAACTAGAATTGAAGAATGTAACGGGCTGAGCCCGGCGTGGCTCGGTTTGCACTCTCGCCTTCAGCCCCGGCCTGCCGGCCGGGACCCACCGAAAAGTGAAATTACTCACGCGAAGAGCTCCTCGAGCTCGCCTTTTTCTTGTTCTGTTTCTCTTTCTTCTTTAGCGTTTAGATACTCGTAGTAGTCGCCTACAGCGCTCCTAATAGCCCAGACCATTTAGAGGACTATTAGTACAAACTGCAGTCCAGACTAATATTCCTTGGACTGTTGGTCCGGTTTGCATCTCTCGAGTTGGACTGACGGTCTAGTCCTGCCACAGGTAGCAACACCGGCCGAGTCGGTTTACGGACTCGCTTCTCAGTAGCTGGAGATAACTCGGATGCGCAAGCTCACCCCATGGCGTCCCCGACAACGATGATGTTAGCAGTTGCGAAGCGGTGGCTGCAGATATCGAAACTTTCACTAACTAAGACCAGTGACACGAGCCTGTTTATAAGCTTAGGAGTACAATCAAGATCAATGAATTCATCACAAAAATAAAACATAGCTAACTATGAC
The DNA here is from genome assembly GCA_020102295.1 of Metarhizium humberi. Taxonomy (NCBI): domain Eukaryota; kingdom Fungi; phylum Ascomycota; class Sordariomycetes; order Hypocreales; family Clavicipitaceae; genus Metarhizium; species Metarhizium humberi. The sequence goes on from JACEFI010000027.1 coordinate 270,771, forward strand.
TCTTGTAACGTGACAGGTTCCACGTAGTCTAACAGCTCGAGATTGTAGTCGCTCCGTGAATGGCACAAACGCTAAGCCGATAAAGGCGCACAAAAAGACAATTAGCGAGTGTAATAGATTCAGAAACACGTTCCGGATAGAAATGCAAGTATTACTTGCGGAGTTTGCGTCCTGAAGAGCCAAGGCCATGGAAGCGCGGTTGACTTTAAGATCCAGCATGAATGGCCTGAGACCAAGCTTCGCCAAGGTTCTTCGGCGGGACCTGATTACTCCGAACCCCACTCCGCATTCAGATGTTCAGCTTCTTTTGTCCGAACTACTTGGCGATCGGGGGAGCTATTCGGCCAGTTCGGCCAGTTGCGAGCGGGTCCTCCTGACAAGGCCACGCTGGGCCATATATCACACTTACGTTGGTGTGGAACGTGACCTCAGAACAGGGATCTATGGATGGCGGCGGTGTGCCCCCTGCCGGCGGAGGAGGCGAGGGCCATACACGGGTTTTTGAGGGGGAGTCGGGGGCGGAGTGGCATTGCCGCCCGCGGACTTCGGCGCTGGTGACGGTTTCGGGGCGGGCCCGGTCGGCCGTTCTTCGGCGTGAATTGCTGCCACCGGCCTGTTTGGCTCTACAGGGCCGACGTTGCGCATCTGATTGCGAGCATTGTAAGTGCCAGACAGAGCTCCGACCACGCTCCATGCTAGAGCTCCCCTGTTGGCTGCGGCTTGTAGCCTGTCTGGATCATCCGTGTGCATTTTCTCGATCCCCCAGAATAGCGTGCTAAGCGGATTGCTTGCAATCACCCCAAGAGTGTCGAGAGACTGCCTCAAGCGAATCGCCCGGATGTGGCTGCGACGTATATTCAGGTAGCACTCGCCCGCGTAGCAGCCCATGTAGACGGGGTCGTCGGCTGTCCCCGGGTCTAATGTTTGCATTCCGTCGAGATCGACATTGTGGACTGGATTCGATGCCGCGTAGATGTAAAGGGTTCGTACCATCAACAAATCCACCGGGATCGCAGCTAGTCCATCGGCAAAGCCATGGGGCGTAATACTCCATGCCGTGGTATGAGAGCCCGCTTTCATCGTCTCGTTCTTTACCTGTGAATCGATATCGCTTTGGCGGGGTTTCTGTTTGACTCGCCATCGCCTGGTAGCTGGTGCTTCCGTAGGGAGTATATTCTTTATACGAGATTATGCGGGCCAGATGGTCCAACTCCAAAGTTGCTGATCCGATGTGATTGGCGAATTGATACTGTATCCCCTGCTCGGGGACACCCCCGGACTCCTGTCCACGTACATGAGTCTCTGCGAGGGCAACACGCTGACTCATGTTCATTACGTGCAACGTATGCCGCTCCAGAGCGATCGAAGTTCCATCAGCTTCGTAGTCGCGATATATCTCGAACGCTCCAAGATAGATCCGTTCCTTGAGTTTTTTCGGCGCTTGGCCCTGCGCGGCTTGCCGCTCCGTGACTTTGCGTACGCGTTGCCCGCAGGCGTTATAGGCATAGTAGGTTGTCTCCGGGACACCGCCATTGTTGACAACCTGCCGAGAGGTAAAGTGAAGCTGATCCTTATAATTCCATCCAATCCCGCTTAAATGAGGCATTGATGTCATGCACCCATGGACGTCGTAGGCGTAATTCTCGGTCGTGGAGCCCACAGCCGTGCTACTTAACTGATTATTGTTCACAACACCGTTTTGCAGTTGGCTCTGGAAGTCGTAATTGAATGTCCGGGTCCATCCTGGATGTCGGGGGTCTGAGCCTGAATGTCGCACGGATTTGATATTGCTGACGAGATCGTATGCGTAGCGTTCTAGATAGGTGCCCATGGCGGCACCATTACCGGGATGGTCCAGACGTGTCTGAGATGTGTCTGAGGCGCTAGATGGGCTTGGAGGATTGGGCTGGCCATTGCTGGACTGGCCCAGATGCTCTCTCCCAGATGCATCTATTAGCCTATATCGCGAATCGTAGGTCAAGTCATTGCTCGGTTCGACACGTCTTCCGCGAAAGTATATCAGCTGTTGTGCCGCATCGTTCGCATGAGTGATATTGGTCATGGGATCATAGACGTAGCTTAGATTCTGTACATATGACCCGGGCGAGCCGGCAGGGGGCGGCTGCGGATTGTCGTCCGGGAAGTCGGTAGCTTTGCGTTTTGTGACAAGGTTGGCAAGGCGGAACGTATATGGACCATAGGTACTTGAAGATTCGACACCATTGCCGTATCGGATGACCGTACGTTGCACTTTGGCGTTATACTCGAGGCCGCTCACAAAATCCTAGTAGCCGGCGCCCCGAAGATTGGCTTGTATCTTTCCTACTAAGCCGGCCTTATTGAAGTCCATGCGGACGGCGGTAACATTGTCAGGTGATAGGACCTGAGTTGCGCGATTTCGAGCGTCGTAAGTGGTTGTACTTGTCCAAGGATCCCCCTCTAGTGCGACGTTACTCTCGTCTGGTTCGTCCAATCGATAGTGGACTTGTATATTCCCGCGCTACCATGTAGTTGTCGTGTAAGCGTTAATGCATTTCCCTTGAAGTCGTATACATCTGTTTTCGTTACTCCAGCCTGATCTTACATCCGGACGACGCGTCCGCGAGCATTTTGAGCTTCAAAAGATGCGCCTTCACCATAAATCGTGCGTCCAACCAGCGCCTCTGGCCCGTTGGGCGTCCGCACAAACATGTCAGTCTGCCGTTCCAATCGATCATAGAGGGCGCGGAACCGCTGACCGCGACTGTCCCAGGTATAGACATTCTTTTCTCCGACGTTCTGAATCTTCGACCGTCCCCCCATCTCCATGCTCTGCGAATGAATAACATTTCCTAACAAATCATATTCATAGATTGCGACGATCCTATTCCGCTCGTCGATTGCCTTCCTATGATATCCTTGAACATCAAGCACGGTTCGACTGATTGCAAACTCCTCATTGATAGGATCCGAATCTGCGGCATCGCTGTACTTGAACCGATTATGGTCTACCGAGTACAATGATCGACCCATAGGGTCAAGGAACGAAAGCGGAGGCGTGTTAGAATGAACTTCTGTCTTGCTTGCCGCTTTGTCTTCGTGTGGGCCCAGTGCACCTTGTACACGCCTTTGATACCAAGTCGGTAGGTATTCGTTCTCGTCGAGGCGTCGGAAGAAGTCTCCGAGTTGGGGATCATCTTTTGGGTCGGGCTCCGCCGCGGTGTCATTCTGGTCCCAATTCTCAAATCCCCAAGGATGAAACACCACCTTTGACCACGTGTGATTTGAAAAGAGAGTTCCCACTACACGATCCAGAGGATCGTAGAAAGTGAGTGGGCTAACGCCAATTCGCACATCGTACTCGAAATGGTGCGTATCCGTGAAGAAAGGCTCGTACTCACGGACTGGTTTACCTTTGTTGTTGTACAATTTCCAGCCGCTGCCGACCCAGCGTGGATCTACGGGATCCGTGGACATCAGCGGTGGGCCGTCCATTCCAACGATAATCTTTCCGGAAGTCGAATCACGTTGAGGTGCCGGTCCCGCTTCCGCATGCAAATTTTCTTGTATCTCGCGACCGAAGCCATCAGAGTAAGAGAAGCTATACAGAATCCCAGTCCGTCTCCCAGGCTGAAGATCCGAAACATAGGTCTCGCGAGTGAGATTCGAGGCGGCGGCTGGCTGGGGTTGTTCTTGGTCTTTCGTCCGAAAGAAGGCAAACACATCATACATGAACCTCGAGCTCGCATTGCGGAGCAGGTCATTGCCAATGGCAAGGGGGTTATTGAAGTAGGCCAAGATTACCGAGTCATCTAATGCGTTCACAAAATTGTCCAAGTTATCACCAAGATCCTCTTCCGGCTCTCTCATGGTAGCAGTCCCCACCACCATCCTGAGGACATCATAAGCCACCGCGGAGCGATTTCGATTATGGTCCATGACCATCCACGGTTGAAGCAGCCTGTAATTTTGTCCATGGCGTAAGAGCGGCTTAGTTGGATCAGTATCCCGCTCACCGACTGCAATCAAATTTCCAAAAGGGTCCTTCGTTTGCTCAACGAGTAAGTCATACTTGTCGTACGTCACAGTCGTATCCGTATTAAAGTTATCTCTGTGGAATGGACTCAGAAATCTGTGGATATTGAAGAAGTGCTGTTGTGCAAAAGCCATCTCGGCTGCTGGGGAGTCGCCCGAATTCGGCGAGTAGAATACTTCACCGGCAGGGACCCATTGACCAGTTTCTGTCGCCTTCTCTGTGTACGTAGCGACAGTCGTTTTCCAAGATGTCATCTAGCTCAGTCTGTGATTCCTTTCCAGCGCCGACAAAATTGTTCGTAGCAAGTGACTCTGTGAGTGCGAGCCTGTATATGGTAGATTGCAGTGCCATCGACTCAATGGTTCTCAATGGTAATACGTGAGACAAATCATCGCTACGATAGTAAGTCCTTGATATGAACGTCAAGCGGCGATAACTTTGGGAGGGATCGGTAGCGCCGGTGCCATCAAAGTCCTCGAAAGGGAGGTCATGATTTCCATCTTCTGCGGTCGCAATCTTCTCCCGAATCTCTTCGAAGGAGAACAAGTTGGTGATATGATTAATCTTGCTCTCTGGGGCTATGTTATATCGCTTATAAGTTCTTGCTTCACACGATATTAGTGTTCTATTGGTATCCTGGCCGAGGATTGCATTTGAAAAATCCTTCTCCTTGTATGTGATCGAAAGTTTTCTCTGTTTTTCTTTCTCATCATCCGTAAGCAATGGGCTCGGATCTTTGTGATGTCGACCGTAGTAAACCTCGGCCGACTTCGTGGGGACGCCGAATTCGTTTACCTCTAGCGCAAATTCATGCGTTACACGTGGGTCCGCCGTAGGGCTTGGTATTCCTGAAACTGAGTACATGGTTCTCTCGTAGTGAAAGTCGATGACCTCTCGAGGATGGACCATGAAGACGCCATGCCTGTTAGTGCCTTGCGGCTGAAGGATTTCGACGGAGTAATCGTGAGCGGAAACGCTGTATGGATTCCCTGTTTGGACGATACCATTGTCTCCGGTTTTGGCATCAAGAGCGTACAGTTCTACTCTGAGGACCGTCCCTTTGAGTACGCGGCAAGACTCTCGAGCTTCTAGGTTCGTGGCCGAGAACGGGACTCGATTCGATGCCGTCAAGCGAATGCTAGTCGGCACCTCTTCTACTTCCGCCAACAACATTGCTGCGGTCTGCTCTTCAGATAGTTCGGGCTCCTTGTAGTACTCCTGCTGGAAGCGGCCCGCCATTGTTCGTCTTTCCAGGAATGCTCCGGTGTGATACCAAGTCTTGGTTAAAACTGGGGGAACGTGGGAGGCCAGATCAATGCTCGTGGTGGTATTGTCCCTTGCGGGAACGGAGACAGAGCCACCTAAGGAAATATCAAATTCCTCGGTATTGTACTGCTCAACCATTCCAAAGCCTCGAAATTCCCGTTCGAAGGTATCGAAGAAGCCATGGTGCTATTTAATCCTCTTTGTAAAACGGTTCATGCTGACACGATCAACATTTTCAACACTCTCTACGACGTGAACAGGAAATGGAAGATTGGTGACCCACGGAGTTCTAGCGGCTCGATCTTGAAGGTAAAACTTGGTCGATGAAGCGTACTGAATCCTCGTCTCGGCGCCAAGGTTATTCTGTGAAGAGATCAGTAAATGTGGTTTCTGCCCACCGAGGAGGTCGATATAGCCGACGTGATGCCCGTAATCTGAGGGGTTTGGTGATGACTATAAGATGCAGGGAGTTCCAGTCCCGAAGAGGTCAACTATGCGAACATCCGAGAGATTATCCACCCTTGGAGTCTGCACCACACGAAAAGGATCGCTAAAGCTATTACCAGATTGATTGAAGAATATCTTGATATCATCCAACCCCAGATAGACAAGATCGGTTGTCCCCGAGCCGTCAATGTCGGCCAGTCGTATGCGGCTTTGACTTAAACGACCTGGCACGTCCGTCCAGATTTGGAAAATTTCCGAGTGTTATATTTGACCTAAACGCCCGTATCCAAGATTTAGCCAGTAGCATATCTCACTGTTTCGGATGCGAACGATGCCTACTAAGCCATCGCCAGACATGTCTGCAAGGTGAATGGATGTCTCATCGTCCCCCAAGACAATACGAGGGCCGATTCTCTCATCCAGACTCACACGCCGGTGCTCCATGGGCGCGAATCCGTCTTCAGCCAAGGAAGGGTACTAAGTGAATACTCGATCATTACTCATAATAATATCGGCGTGCCCATCACCTGTGAGATCTATGACAAGTAGCGTCGGATCGTCCCAGCGAGTGTATGGGAGGAATTTGAAAGGCGTAAATGACGACCAGTCTTCATTTGCTATCTTCTTGAAGAACCCTGGCGTAACTCCTGAAAAGTCCACGAGACTCAGCTGTCCATTTCCGCCGAGGTCGAGGAGCTGCGACTTCCCGTTGAGCGGGATAGAGGACGGCTTTTGAGCTACGGTTTCCAAGGGGCCCAGCTCGGCATCGCCAAAGTTTCGTTTATAGAACCAAGGGTTTCCTTGCTCGGTCAATACGCCTGCTATGCCTTCTCCGTCCAAGTCTACCCACTGATACTTGTCCGAACCCAGCCCGGTGGGAAGTTTGCCGAAGCTCTGCAGGCTGAGTTCTTAATACGCATTGTTAATAACTGCCTGACTGTATTCGAACTATATCGGAGGCATGGATCGCTTTACGTATGCAAGATCGCCAGTACGAATATATCCACTTTGGTGGACAGAACTTATAAATGATGCTGTGGGGTTTCCCAACTTGATGTCGCTCGGCACGCCTCGTGTGCTTCTGCACTCGAAATCGGTTGATGACACTAGGCAGTTTACGCCAATATCCACTTCGCCCGGAAAGTGGTGGAATATAAGAACGCGCTGGCATAGGCGGTAGTGCCGAACCTCAAAGCCGGCGCGGTAGACGGAGAAAGGATCATTCCGGCATAACCATGGGTTCTGTCATGTGAGTGTCGGTCGGTCAAAATCATGATCTCCATAGTCTATGACAACTTCAAACATCCAGTTGGTGTCCGCAGGGATGGGTTGGGCGAAGCGCGATTGTCTGTTTCCATATTTGACGCGCTTAAGATACCGGGCCGCATATCGCGCTGTCTCGGTGCGGTTATGTTCACACGGCTGGGAGAGGTCTACTCCTATAGAATCCTCAGATACGTAGCCGTATGAGATGATATTGCCCTTATCATCGAAGCTCTCGGTAATGAGCCAGCTAAATATTCGGGTGGGCTTCGAGGAGCCGGGGTCTTCTGGATCAACAACACGGGATTCGTTATTGGTGCCATATAAGGTAGTTACATTATGCTTCGAAATTGACCGCCAGTGAATCTCTCCGGTGTTCTTAGTCCAGCGCTCTATTACCGAGAAGAGTCCTTCGGTTCATGGCCGATATCGTTTGACACTGTACTCTTCTCCATTGAGTGTGCGCGGCGTCGGTTCACGCACGGCCCAGTGGCCGTTTCCATCATGCTCCTTGAGTGGGACGAGATCTTCGGCGCCGAATAGAATATATTCGTCTGAGTCGTCGGCAGCATCATTTCGTCCATTACTCTATACACGCACGGCTAATCCAAATCCAAACTACTCCTTTTCTTCCGCGGCAGCCACATCCTTCAACACACCATCAACCATGTCGTGCCCCAGTCCCTTTACAAAACCAAGCAAGGCCTTATTCGCAGCGTCCTTGACATCCTCCGCCGTCTTCCCCTGCGTGAGAAGGTTAAGCGCAACATACTTGACCAGCACCTCTGCCGTCTCCATAGCCGTCTTATTCACCAGCGGCACAACCTCCTGCAACACAGTGGCATTGAACTGCGTGAGCTTGTCGTCCGCCTGGATACCCGCTCTATCAGCCCGGTCCGCCGCCTGCGTCAGCTCGCGAAGCTTCCCCTCCAAGTTTTTCGTCCATTCGCTCTGGAGCTCTGCCCGCCCGTCCGTGATATCAGGAAGATGGGCGTTGAACAGCCACGACGCCCCAGGAAAGTTGGGCTTGCTGGCCGCCGCACGCACCTCGGTGAGCTTGGCCTGGATTTGCCTGTAGGCCTCGTTGCAGGCCTGATCAGCGCGCGACTTGTATCCCTCGTCGGTAATGTCTTCCCTATGGATGTGGTCGATGTAGTCTACGTAGCATTTGGTGGCACTTGCGAGGCGGCGCTGAAGATCGGTGACTTCTTCGTGGTAGTTCTCCACAAGCTTCGCCTGATCTTTGATCTCGAAGGCGTGTTTGGCCGCGTCGCGCAACTCGTCTAATTTTTTCTGGTTGCGACTGTCGCGCATATCCGGGATTTTAGCCTCAAAGAGCCAGTTGCCGTCGGGAAAGTCGGGCTGGTAGGCCGTGCTGCGGGCATCGCGAAGAGAGAGCGCAACGGCGTCGTATTCCGTGTCACAGGCGTCGATGCTGTCGGGATTAGCACCTGGCTTCTGGACGTTGTTGTCATACGCTTCGTAGCATGTGACGGCTTTGGATAGATGGTCGTAGAGCGCTGTTACGTGCTTTCGGTACTCTGGCAAAAGTGCTGCTCGCTTGCTTGCCTCGACCGCGTTTAGCGACTCAAGAGTCAATTGGTGAACCCGGTCTTGTAGATCTTTGGTCCACGGGCCCTGGAGGCTGGTTCGACTGTCGAGGACGTCGGGCAATTGAGCTGAAAACAGCTTATCTGAAGGAAAGGCTGGGCTCCTGGCTATCTCATGGGTCGCAGCCAACTCAGCTCGGGCTGCTTCATTTTTATCACCACAGGCGTTGATAGTATGCAAAGTATCAGGTTCCGCCTTGTGAAGGTTGTCAATGAAGTCGGTGTAGCATTGGGTAGCGTTTGATATCGCGTCATGAAGTCTTGTGACCTGGCCACGATATTTTTCCAGCAGATCCTCATCACGGCTCACTACGGCCACTCCTACTGGGTGCAGCGGCCGGATTTCCCTGGCTAAGGACGCCGTGGTAAAGAGGGAGGCGGCCAGGACAGAGAGAAACATGTTGAAAAGAGTGTCGGGGGTTAGAACACAATGTGACGGGTCGTTTGGTTCACGAGGACTGCTTTTTTTTTAATCTCTCTTATTTACTAGGCCTGTCTGACCTTTGTATACCCGTCAGCGACTAGGCGAGTAGTAATATTGAGTGCAGCAAAGTAGGGGCATGATTTTCAGCGGTTCGTTTTAGGCCCCTGTCTAGCTAGAATGCATCCATGATAGAGATTGACATGGTGGCATCAATACTTTGCTCAGCCGCGTTTCATTCGCTGTATCCAACTGCGGCATAAAATTGTATACGAAATATTGACTTCTCATGTCATAAAATATTGAAGTCGAGGACCTTGTGAGGGCCCGTTTACCCCACGGATTGTGAGTCAAGAACAAGTGCCGTGGTTAATGCAATCAATAATGAGTTATGCCGAACAGGGTTATGGGTATAATCGTTAATAATTAGCTTGTTGGGAAATAAAGCTGCCGTTTGGCCGTTATGTCCGATTGGCTACCGACCCTGAAACTGACTCATGTCTCCTGTCCACAAGGTCCTTGACGTGCCTTTGATGAGATGGGCTGCAAGCCTGAAATTCAAGTATTCCATGCAAGACGTGATTGTAGAGCACATTCATTGGGAGCCAGGCTGTACGCATGAGCGCTGTAGCCGATTGTCTCCTCCTTTAATCATATTATTGACTATGGAGGAAATCAAATTCCGTATTGTGGCGATGAGCGAATTTCTCCTATAGACAGCCAAGGGGTTCAACACATCCAAGGGGTTCTACTACTGTATATGTACTCGTCAATGCACCATTGGCATTATTGCTTGTTGTCCAATTTAATGTCTTGGAAGCCGTACCGTCTCAAGTCTGGTACATTATACATATGTAGGGAGTCGATGCACTGTATATGTGTCTATCGGTCAACTCCATTTTAGACGAGAATGACATTTGACGCTGTACTCTACGAGCCACAGACTTTTACTCATAATAGGGCCAAGAGTTCAATTTCAATACACGGGCACCGTAAATATAATGCTACCGTACCTCGTAGCACCATGTGCCGGAGCACAATCAGCACCATAACTATCGCAGGACTAGTACATGTATCCATGTCTCTTTAGCTGCGAAATCGCTCGAGGAGACTCGCTGATATTCTTTGTAAAAGGAAATTATATGGCAGAGAAGCTAAGCGAGTCTCCACGCGCCATTTTGCAGCTAAAGAGATAAGTAGCTGTCAACGGGTAAGTCCGTCTGGTCTAGTTCCACCGTACCTCAAGCTAGCCGTTAGAGAAGAAAGTTGATTTATAATTGACACCACTTTGAATTTCGACATGGATGCAGTGGAGCAAGTTAATGCGCCAAGTCAAACCATTGACTGGAGCCGTCAATGTCTCGTATCTTTAATGTTGGCTTGCCAGGTTTGAGGGCATTGACCAACATCTGGCATGACTTGGCTCGCCATCCAAGCCTTCAAATATTTTGGTGTCTTTAATGTTTGCAGTACAGAAAATATATAAGGCCTGGTGCTCTGAGGAGGGTCAACAGCGGCTTACAACTATCGAGGTCTCTCATCCGAGATACACTCCCATATACTTCTTGCACTCTGTTCCAAAAAAAAAACCATGACTCACAAGGTGTTCGGATGGCTGATCGCCCTGGCCCTTTCCGAGGGAGTCTGGGGTGGCCCTACTCAACTGCCGTCCGGCTCTCGTATCACCATCGGCTACCGACGCGTCCATCCTGTAGGTATATAACCACTCCCACGCACGTATAACCACGTCTACATGACGACTAACGCCGACATTGTAGAATCAAGCCGCAAAATACAAGGAAGCCGGGACTCTTACCGATGATCCAATAACAGGCCACACGCAAATTGGCGAAGGCGTCTATCTGACAGCCGGGTATGGACAGTGGGAGGGGCACGCAGGAGACGTGTTAGTATCAACCGGTCGGCTGTCACGGTCAGGCAACTAACTTGAAAATATATTACAGCGACTGCGCTGTCACTGCCGACGAGGAGGAATTCCGCAAAGTGCCCAAGGTTATCCTCCCTGACGAGCAATTGTTAGACACGACCCACGAGGAAATTGATGCATACATCAAAAGCCAGGATAGCAGCTGGGACCCCCTAAAGACCATACGAATATCACACATCCCCAAGTATGGAGATGGAACGGTAGCTCAGATGGCTATACCGCAAGCATTGCTTAATTCCCGCGGCGGCAGTCTCCAGATCCAAGTCGACTGCGAGGACGCCCAAGGTCCAACCGTGGACTATGGCCAGTGGGAAAATACCAAAGGAGACACCAGCATCATGCCTGCAAGAGCCGATTCCAACAAAATATTCGATCTATCCAACGAACTAGATGCATCCAGAGACCTGGTTGAACAGGTAAGCTCCCCAGAGCACGTTGCTCAACTGGAGCTACGCGCAACAAACGCCATGTACACGGCCAGAGAAGGCGTCAGACACTACGTCAGGACTGCAGAAGAATGCAAGGGCGACCGCGTTCTAAAAGGTCTATGTAAGGACCAAATCAAGTATTACTTGCAAGACAGGCAGGCATATGCAAGATTCTTGATCAGGGCAGCCGAGCGGTCATTTGAAATGCTCACAACGCCCCTCAACGCAGTCATCGACGACGCAGCGAGGCAGCGCGCCATTCAGGCCTTGCAGGAATGGGCAACCAGACTGCAAAGACAGGTGGATGCCAGAGCGAAGAATCTGGAAGCTCTTAAAAAGGGCGAACCTGTAAAGGGGCTCGACGACCCCAAAGAGCGGGATATAGAAAAGACGGCGCTTAAGCGCGAATTAAAGGCCATGAAGAAGAAGTTGAGCAAGTTAGTAGACAAGGCTGCTACCTTTGGGGCCAAAGAAGAGCAGGGCAGCGTTCCGCCTAAAGAGGGTCAGAAGCAGACCAAACTTCAACAGTTGCGCGAGTGGTTACAAAAGAATAAGAATAGATTTTTCCCTTCGGGCGACGGCGACAAGCACGACTATGAACCTAGCGCTGGCAAGGACGACAAGGACCCGTCGCGGCGAGAGGCCTGTGTAAAGGAGCAATATAGCGGCGATGCCAGCCAGGCGTTTGGTATGCACTATGCCCAGTCTATTATATTCTCCCATGCTGATAATTGCAGAAACGGCCTACACCGTCATAGAGGAACGTGATGACGAGAACCGAATTTGTCCAGAAGGACAAGAGGGCGCAGCGGCGTGTGCAGCGGCCAAGTTCAAGGGAGACGGCCAAGCGGCGTTTTGTATGCAAAAATGATTCCCTTTATTGCACCGCGTTTCCTTCTAACCAGACTTGACTCTTCTTAGCCGATGCCTATCAGCTGCTCAAGGCAATAGACAGCTTGGAACTAGTCTGTCCACCGCCAGACACTGCCGGAGACGCACCCGGCGGCAGTAGCCCAGGTACGAAACAATGACGCGCAAAGGCTAGATGCAAACATTGAACCGACGTTAGTGCTAACGCAACCACTACAGCAGCAGACTTGGCAGGTCTTCGCAGCGAAGGATGGCGGCTTTTCGTACAACAAGCCCTCGGCCTGGGATATACCCGCGAGCGTCTGGTGCACATTTTAGACCGAGGCGTCGGCCTGTTGCAACTGGACAATCCCAGGCTCTACGACCTCCTCCGCCAGCATCCCGCCGCGTTCAACGTCCTGCTCGGATTGCGCAGAGACGGGGTGCGGCTCTCGTCGTGTCTTCCCGACGGACGCCTCCAACGCCGGGCCAACGGTAAGACGCGCCAAGACGGTATCCTTGAGTCTGCTCCTTGTGCTAATAGCTGCCAGGCGCGGGACAATCCAGCGATCATTGCGAAATCGTGCGTGCCATGACGAGCGGGAAACAGGCGGACAACGCGACCCCGAACGATGACGGAAAACAGCCGCCGACGAAGCAGGAGCCGCCGAAAGAACCGGAAAACAAGTTCCACGACCAAGTGAAGAAATTGCAACATGTATCCTCGGGCGACGGCTCGTGGACGGGCGGAATCCTAGGCGCTTTTTTTGCAGGGCCTCTATTCGCGGGGTCCATTCTCGCCACGTCGCCCGAGGTGGTCGCCCTTATTGGAGAGCTCGGCGCCAGTCTCGGGCTGGCGGGGACCGCGGCCGGGAGCTTCTCCGAGTCATCGGCCGTGGGTGGGGCCTTGTCGGCGGTGCGATCGGCGGCCGCACGATCGGTTGGTTCCATCTTGCGGAGGACCATTGGGCGGCTGAATTACCTGGCGCACCGGGCCATTAACCCCGTCGTGAGGAGGATCGTGAGCGACGCCGTGCGGGCTGGCACACGGGCGGCGGAGCGGGAGCCTTTGCTGAGAGCTGGCAGTTTGGTGCACTAGGTTGCTGGGGTCTTGTAATCTTGACGTTTTTAGGCATTTCGACTTGCAAGTAGATGATCATGACTGCTGCATATTCTTGCTCTCCCAGTTGAGGTGTTCTGCCACCTTAAGATGTGATTGTGCTTCCTGCACAGAACGAGACGAGACTTTAGAAGGTCGTCGAGTCCACTGACCATCTCTTGCTGCGCAGCCTGAATGCGCAGCTCCGCAGGCCACTGCGCAAGCTGCTTGTCAACTGAGGCGACGATACCAGCAACGCTTGGTGCATTTTGCGAGGACCCCGGAGATGGGTGGGTGACATGGATGCCAACCAACATTGTCTTCCCTTCGCCAAGGATGCCCAGCTGTGAGCCATCTATGTAATAATTCTGACCCCTAAGCTTAAAGTTCACCTGTAACCCCACATTCGCGTAGTACTGCTCGTCCACTTTGGCGAACTTGGAGCCGACAACACACACATTGATCAGTCCTGCTTCGACATGGCACGCAAACTTGACACGGTTATACAGCGCGACATTATCGGAAGCTGGCAGGATGACGAGAAGAAGCTGCGGAGGGTTCTGGCTGGTCGCGAAACAGCGGATCGCAATATCAACCTGGGCGTCGGCATTGTGGGGTTTCACCTCGATGTCAAGACCCTTGACGCATTCTCCTGCATTGATACCTAGCTTTCTGAGTGTATCCCTGAATCTATCAAGCAACGACTTGAGCTCCAGTATATTTGCCCAAGGGTGGTCCTTACCCCGAACCGATATGCTGAGATAAGTCCCACGAGCCAAGTTGGCGGCCGAGTTGACCTGAAGTGACCGAAGGTGCCAGCTGCCGTATCTGTGATCGGCAGCCTTACCCCCGCAGTATTTAACTACAGGCGGTGGTAACACACTACCTGGCACGGCAATCAACTCAGGGCGTGCTTGAATGCCGAACGATGTCTATTACGATCAGGATCGTGGCCCAGTTTGCGGTAAAGACGGTTCGGGAGACTCACCAGAGTAGGGCAGGTGGGCGATAGACCCAGAGTTTGCAACCCAGACGTGGCAATAGACTGCGCGTTGAATGTCGGCTTCCGCACCGCAAACCGAATAGTCTGTTGTACTTGATTGGGGCTTAGCTGCGATCGCGTAGGTTGGCCTGGCAGGACATGGCACACCTCCAAAGGCAGGTACGACGGGTTCTTTTGGGTGCCCACATTGATAACCGGGAGCGTGGTATCCCGGATAATTATTTTATAAGCTGCAATATAAGCTTCTTGTCAGTCTGCCCACAATTGTGGTCTGGGAAGATGAACATACTCTCTTCGAAGTGCTCGTACACGCTTACGTATCGGCCATCGACCCGTTGACTCGGACCTGCTACCTGGACTTTCTTGCCCTTTTTGTGGCCCTCGGCCCGTTTTGGCGGAGACAAGCTCCCCGCAAGGAAGAACTCAACATCTTTCGGCCCAGCCCCGAAACCAACAATCCTCGGAGGGTATTGGTTATCTCTGCCATCCATCTGCGTAGCTAACCCCGTAATCATTTTGATCCGCTTGATGACATCTCCTTGCCGGTTTGTCTTCACAATATGAGTGACGTTTACGGACAGATTTGTGAGGAACGCGGCCAGTTTCTGTAAGCTGTGACTATTCGCCGTCATGAAATGCGTTGCTAGTATATCAAGAGGGCAGTCGCCGTAGAATGCACCATGTTTGACTTGATTGTTAAGTAAAATCCGCGACGTGGCGACTCCCCCATTGCAGAAGAACCCTCGGAGAATTTGAAGGCCACCCGCAAGACTAATCTTCTCATCCGAGTTTAGGCTGAAGTGCCGACTTGTTCCGATTGAGGCAACGCACGCATCAGCCTCAGCATGATACCCATGACAATGTTCAGGGCTTGGAGGATCTCTTCTTTGGATCCAAAAAGGCCGCCAAGACTAGCCGATGTGAGCTCTCTCGTGAGCTCACAGACCGTCAGAGCGCCGGTATACTGTATGCGTACGAGACATGGTGTCGCATTTGATTGTGCTTCATCCTCGCCTTCAGCTCGATATTGCACTTTGTATTCTCCTTTGTCAATATGGAGCTCAACTATACTGATGAGGTTGGACTTGAAATCGCTGGCGATTTCATCTGCTTGCGACGGGAAGTGATCAGTCAAGAAAATCTGAATGATCCGTTTCGCTTTTCTCTCAGCAGGTGGCTTCAAGTATGAGGACACGGTCACGGCCAAGCTCCTGGACGAGACGTGGGACTGCAAAAATGGCAACGTCGGATACGAAGGTCATCTTCTCGCCCAAGCTCTACTCAATGTCAAAGTAGAATCAAGCTTCGGCTTCACACTTATTGTCAACAAGTTGACCTTGCCCCTTGACCTGAGCCAGAGTTATCTCACCTTCTACAACAAGGGCGAGGTTACTGGTGTCGTCACACTCGAGGCTGTCGCTAGGGTTAGCTACGGGAAAAAGAAAGTCATTGCTGATATCCCCTTCCCGGGCGCATCCTCCAAGATTCCAGGTATCGCCACTATCGGGCCCCAGCTCGTCGTTGAAGGCGGTATTGACGCCCGTCTGTCCATGGCTGGCACTGTTGAGACCAAGCTACAAATTGCCAAATGGAACGTAAGTGGCCTGTCACATTCTCCCTTCTTTAAACCCCTTCTCTCATGTTTTGGTTATGTGTACTGACATGTCGACCTCTTCTGTTTGCTTCATTTTAGGTCCGCCAGGTTCAGCGCTCCTAATAGTCCAAACAGTCAGTCTGGACACCTTAGACTAGACTGTTAGTCGGTTTATTATTATTAGACTAGACTATTCCTTAGTCTGTTATTAACAGACTAGACTATTAGTTTGTTTGTTATTATTAGACTAGACTATTAGTTAGTCTGTTATTACCAGACTAGACTATTAGTCTGTTTATTATAGTTAAACCAGATTATAGTCTGGATTATAGTTTAGACTATTAGTTTAAAATATAATATATAACTTATAACCTTTACTATTTACCTTTAAGCTCTTTTATATTATCTCTATTATATTTAATCCCTTACTGCTTTTATTACGCCTTAATATATTAGAGGGGTTATACCTAGCTATGTTAATATAATAATATTATAATTTATAATTAGTTAATAATAGTTTTTATAAAGCAGAAAACTTATATTTAATAGGATTATTAAGGTATTATTATTTTATAAATATAAGCATTTAATAAGATTTAAGGTTTTAGCGTTTATAGCTTTTTATTAATTAGTTATAATAAGTTTTAATTTTAAGAAGAGTTATTTTATCTTAAAAGATATAGCTATAATAAAAAGAATATTAATAGCTATTAAAAATAGCCTAGGAAATCGTTTTTACTAAGCTAACTTAAGCTATTATTTTAATAGGTTTAATATTATTATAATAGGCTTATAATAGTATACCTTATACTTATTATTATTTATATTAAAAATTATTACCTTCTACTTATTTATCTATATTTTATATTTATTTAATTGCTTTATAATTAGCTTTTTTATAAAGCTTGATTAAAGAACTAGTAAGGAAGAAGTTGATTTATATAATTCCCTTTATAATTACCCTACTTAGGATTTAGCTCTTTTAATTTATTTTATTTTATCTTCCTAGGTTTTCTTTATATATACCTACTTAAAAAAAGGGTTTAAAATTATAGCTGCTAAATAAACTAGAAAGTTTTTTGTTAATTTATAGTAGTTAGCTAGTTTAGCCTAAGTAGTCTTTATTATTATAGCCAGGTAAAGGATAGTAGTTGTAACGGCTAAGGTTCCCAAGGGATAAACTAGTTGTAGTTTATATTAGCAAAGCTATTAAAGCAATTAATCTAAGCGGTTAATTATTATATTAGTAATAAGTTATAAATTATAACTAAGTAATTAAAGTTAAAAAGTTATAAGTAAAGCTTAAGTTAATATAATAATTATAATTAAAAGCTAAGAAGCTAAAGTCTATTTATAAAGCGAATTTAAAGGTCCTTATATATTATAATTACTAGTTAATATAAAAATAAGTATTTTTAATACTTACTTCTAAATACTAGTAAGTATTATATATACTTACTTATAATAACTAAGCGTTTTTCCTATTAATCCTAATATACTAACTAATATTTTATAGTTTATTTTGCTTATACTGCTTAATAGCCTATATAGCTAGCCTAACTTACAGCTTACTTCCTATATATAACTAGGTTATAATATAATATTCCCTCTTCTATAATTTTATCCTTAAAATCTAAGCCTTATTTTATAAATAATCTTATATTCTTTTTTTTTATTAGTAAGTTCTTTTTCTTTTTACCCTTTATAATATCCTTTTAATACTATATCTAGTTATACTATTATCCCTTATACTTATAAGCAAAAAGATCCCTTATTAAAGGCTTTTTCTACCTAGTAATAATTTAGAGCAGGCTTTTTAAGTGAAAAAGAATAGCAGTATAGTAATAAGCTAAGGTATCTTAGCTAGTATAATTTAATAATAATATAATAAAAAACTAAAAGGAAAAGTAATTTATATAATATAATAAAAAAAAATTCATATAAAAAAGTTAATAATAATTAGCTAAGAAAAGAGCTAATATCTCCTAAATAGGAAAATAAGGGGCAGAGGAAATAATAGTATAGCTAGCTAAGTAATAAAGTGTTTTATAAGAGTATAAAGAATATAATAATAATTCTAATATTATATAAAAGGCTAAAAAGGGAAAAAAAAAAAAAGAAAAAAAAAAAAAAAAGGAAAAAAGCAAAAAATATATAAAACTTTATTATATTACTTTCCCTCTTTTTTTCTTCCCCTTCTTCTCTTATTTAAGAAAAAATAAATTAGTATTTAAGCTTTTATTAGTTTAAGAAAATAAGAAAAAATAATAATTATATAATATACTTAAATAAGTAATAATAATTTTATATATAATATAAAGTATTATATTATAATATATTAAAAGTATAAAATATATTTTACGCTTAATAAATAAAAAAACTAAGAATTTTACTTATATAAAAAACTATATTATATAATAAGTAAGCAGTTATATAGAATAATTAAATTACTATTAATATATAACTTATAAGGAGCAGAGAAATTACGCTAATAATAATCTTATAAAAAAAGGCTATATAAAATAATTAATAGGTTAATAAAGTATAATAGCTTTATTTATATATATAATATTAAAAGGTATAACTTTATAATAATATAATTAAAATTAATATATAATTATATACTTAAGTATAGGAGAATAATATTATAAAACAGGAAAGGTAGCCCTTTATAAAAGGTATATTACCTATAAATATATTTTATTATAAAGGGTTAAATTAACTACTTTACTATTAAAAGCTTATTAAATAGCAGATAAAATAATAATAATAATAATACTTTATTACTAGAAAGGGGTATAATATAATTACTCTTATATATAAAACTACTATTATTAGCTATAAAAGAAATACTTTTTAATAATTTAAGGGGTAACCTATAAAAAGCAGTATATAATTTAAAAGATAAAGTAGTAATTATTAAGAATACTAAGTATAATTAAGCAGATTAATAATTATAGCTAGTTTATATAGGATTTTTAACCCACTTTTAAGGCCTTTTAAATACAGAGATTTAGTTCTCTTTTAAGCTGCCTAAAAAGAAAAATATACTATTTTAAAGTAAATAAATAAAGGTTAAAGAAAAAACTAATAATTATAGAATTAATATTATAAGTAATAATAATAAAAATAAGAAAAAGAAAAAAGATTTAAAGTATATTTTAACTATAATAAATACCTTATTTAAAAGCATATATATATTAGTATTAAACTGGTTATTAAATCGGAAAATAATATAATAATACGCTTAAATTTTAAGCGATTTTATATAAAGTACTAATAAGAAAAGTAAAAATATAACCTTTTATTACTTTAAGAACTTATTATTACTTATAAAATATTTCAGAATAATAAAGCAGCTACTAGTATATTATTATAAGGTAATATATTATAAGGATAAGCATTTTAGCTGGCTTTAAAAGGTAAAATAAAAGAAGAATAATAATAATAATAAGAAGGCTAATAAAAATAAGTATATATATATAATTAAAGCAATAATATTTTTATAAAATATTATTAAGCTAATAAGTAAGTAATAAAAAGTATTACGACCCAGTTACAAGCTGCAGTGTAGGTTGCAGGTTAGGCCGGCTATATAAGCCACGGGACAGCGTAGGCATAGCGGGTAACAGATTAATAGTCAGAACAGGCCGCTAATAAGGAAGAGTTTATTAGCTGTTTAGTAAACTTTAAATAAACTTATAGTATATATATAACTATAGTTTACTAGGACTTTAGTAAATAAAGGGTAAATATTATAGTATATAGGGACCTTTAAATTTGCTTTATAGATAAACTTTAGCTTCTTAGCTTTTAATTATAATTATTATATTAACTTAAGCTTTACTTATAATTCTTTAACTTTAATTACTTAGTTATAGTTTATAACTTATTATTAATGTAATACTTAACTACTTAAATTAACTGCCCTAGTAGCTCTGCTAATATAAACTATAATTAGTTTATCCCTTAAAAACCTTAGCTATTATACGTTAAAAGCTTTTATTTAAACTATTATTATATTACTTTAAGTAATATTTAATAACTATTAAGATAGCACTTATAATACCTACTTTATTTAAGGTAATTATATTACTAGCACTTTAAAATCTTAAACCCTAAAACCTTATAAATAAACTTATATAATTACGCTAATAAGTTAAGTAACTTAACTATAAACGTTAAATACTTATATTAAGACAGAAAGACTTAAGAGAAATTATTAAGCTTAAAGTATTAAAACCTTATAATAGTAATTTAAGAATGCTTTAAGAATTCTTAACCTAGCTTAAAGCGTATTATTAATTCTATTTAAATAAGTTAATTAATATATAAGTAAAAGTATTATATACTAGAGAATATATAACAGGTATTATACTTATATAATTTAAATTAATTATATAAGACTATCTTAATAATACTAGAAATAATTAAGATAATAAAACGTAAGAAATATTTTCTGATTATAAGAAATTTAAAAGAGTAATTAAAAAGATATTTAAATTAATTAATAAAGTAAGAATTATAATTATTTAAATAGATTAACTTAAATAGAAAGGATTTACGTTAAATTATATAGTATATTTCAGATAAATTACCTTAATACTTAATTAGACAGATAAGCTACTTATATTAGCCTTTTTTAAAGAACTAAAAGAAGAAATTAAGAATGAACTATATAGGGAAGATATACTGGATAACTTCTTAGATTATATAGTAATAATAGTTTAAATTAATAATAAATAATATTAGTAATATATATAAAAATAATAAGAAAAAGAAACTTAAAACCTTATAAGAAGAAGAGAATAATAGGTAAATTAAAAAAAGAAATAAAAAGAACTTATTACTTATAGTAATACTCTTAACCTTAAATAAATAGAGCTTAATACTACTAAGAAAGATAATAAAAAGGAAAAAAAATACTATAATTATAAAAAACCAGGATATTTTACTAATAAATATAAGAAACCTAGAAAAGAATAGAAGCTAGTACTAAAAGGAGGTAAGAAATAACTTAATACTATTAACTAATAAAAAATTAAAGTTACTGAACTAAAGGTAAAGCATAAAAACCTTAACTAAACCTTTTACTATAATAATAACTACTATATTTATATAAGTAATAAATAAAAAAAAGGATAGTTCCTAAAAGAACTAAGAAAACTAAGGAAGAAAACTATAAACTTTATAGGAAATAAGCTATAAATAGCTAAATAATTAGTATAAGAAGACCTAAACAAATAATTAATAGAAAAAAGAACTCTTATAATAATAAGATAAAAAGAACTCTATAAACTAAAATTACTAGAATATTTAGATAAAAACTTATACTAAGAAATTCTTAATTAAGTGTAATAATAAGTAAAAATAAGGAAGATTTAAAGGGAATAATAATATAAGGAGGAATAAAACGCATAAATCCTTACCACCTTTAATAAACCAGAAAATAAAGTAAAGGAAATAAGCATTAATAATAACTATATAATCTTAAATACTTTAAAAGCATTTAAAAAAGAATAAAGCAAGGGAAAAACGCTTATAAAGCTAATAATTATATAAGAATAAGCTATATAATAATGTTTCCCTGTACTAATAGGAAAATATTTTATAATTCCTATTATTATAATAAATACTACTATAATATTAAGAAGTTTAATATTATAGTACTTAAAGATAAAAAAAGGGGATAACCCTAGACTCTTACTAAGATATAAGGATTATATACAATTAGTATAAGTATTATATATATTTATAATATATTAAGTATACTTTATAATTAAGGCATAACTAGATGTATTTTTAATTAAAATAAGAGGATATTTAATTAAAGTATTATACTTTAAATAAGAACTCTTAAAGTAAAAAATAAAAATAACTAATAATAATTAAATAATAATCTTAAAACCTGATTTAAATATACCTATTAAATGCTAAAATTATATAGATTTTATAGATATATATAAATTAGATATATACTAGTTATATATATATATAAAGAATAAGTAATAATATTAGTATATATATAAGGGGAAGATCCTAATATATAAGAGGGAGTTATTACTTAAATTACCTTAATATAAAATAAAAAACTATATAGTATACTTATTACCTAATTATTTAGAATATATAGTAGATAAAGCCAGGGAATAATATAAGTAATAATATAAAATACTAGTAGTATATAAACGGATATAATAAGTATTAAATATACTTAAAGTTAAAAACCTTAAGGGAACTATAAAATTAATATATTATAATAAATAATAATTAGATAAGTAGTATAACAAACAGAAGTTTAACCCTAAATATAATAAGAAATATATAGTAAACTATAATAATTTAAGATACAAAAAGTATAAAGAAATAAAAGACTAAATTTATAACTGCTTATATTAAATATTTAATAATAGGTTTTGCTTTAAGTACTTATAAAACAGAATAAAACTTATAAAATAGTACTAAAAAATAAAACAATAAATTACAGAAGAATCTATTCTAAAAAACTTAAAAAATAAAGCATATTATCTATAAAAGGGCTATAAGCTAGTATAAAGAGAAAAACGCTAATAACCCTTAATATAACCTAGGACAGATAAAGTAATAAAATAGTATTAAACGCTGATATTATAGGATATTACGTTAATATACTTATAAATAGTAGTGTAATAGGTAATTATATTTTACCTAGAGTTGTTAATTATTACTAATTATTATAGAAATATAAAAGAAAACTATATAAGTTAACTAATATTAAAGGAAAACTTTTTGCTTATAATAATAGAATTATTAACTAAGAGATTAATTATCTTAAAGTATAGATTTAAGGTTATTTAAAAGTAATTTAACTTAATATTATAAACGTATTAGAATATAACCTAGTATTAGGGTACTTATAGTTATAGGAGAGTAACCTATTAATTAACTAGAGAATAAGCTAATTAAAGTGGAATAAGACTTTAAACTAATAGAATTAGAAGATTTTAGAAGAAAGAATAAAATTTTATTATAACTTAGCTTATAAATAGAGTTTTAAAGAAAAGGAACCTTTAAGTAAGTTATTTAAGGACTAATATTAATAGATAAATAATATAAAAATAATAAGTATAAAGAAAAGAATAATTAGATTTACTATAATAACCTTAATAGCACTATAAACCGGAATATAAATAATAATAAGTAATAAGAAGATAAAAGCTAAGATCTGAAAGGTTATTACTACTTTAAGGAAAGACCTTATAAATATAAATAAGAAACTTAAAGAAGAAAAGAAGAATAAAGATAATAAAAGCCTAATAATAAAAAAAGAAAAACTTAAAAATATCCCTAAAAAATACCGGAAATACGAAAAATTATTTGTAGAAGAATTAGAAACCGGATTACTAGAATATAGCTAGTAGAATTATTAAATTAAATTAATAAATGGAAAGTTAATAATATTTTATAAGATTTATAACTTAAATATAAAAGAACTTAAAGCGCTATAAGAATATATTAATAAGATACTAGTAAAAGGCTATATTAAAGCATTAATATTAGAAGCTAAATACCTAGTTATATTTATTCTAA